>JAHPZR010050319.1:0-16160 GCA_019787425.1 Platygyra sinensis | reverse complement strand
GACTTCAAAGTTGATAAAGCAAATAAATCCACCAGGATTAAAGCAGCTGAGGTCAGCTCAGGATCACTTGCTAAAACATAATTTACATTTTTTCTTTCCACCCAGTGGAGGTTGTGTACAGCTTATCTTTTTACCTAAATAGAAAATATTTGATAATCAGGATTCTTTAACACCACAGCACTTATATATGCATTTAATTAATAAATGTTAAGTGAATATTTTTGCTGCACAGTAGTTTAGAGGTGCAGTACAATTGCCTTCTCATATTTTAAATAATCCGTCGCGGCACTTTCAAATTAATTTCTTCAATCCGTTATTTAACGCCCGCTGTTGTATTGTCTTTGCTAATTGAATAATACCATGCAACGCTTTGACATGGAAATGTTTGACTGGAACAAACATAGAAACAGGACAATTCAAAAGTTATTTGTCATCTTGATCCCGGTTTTTGACCGTCGCGGAATTTTAACTTCTTAATTTAAGTATTTGGAGAAAAGGGTGTGATTCTAAAGGTACAATCTAAACTCTGTTCTATTGACGAAACAAAATGATTACGCCAGATGGAATTTCCTTTATCCCAGTGGAAACTTTACCTTCTCACAGAGGGCTTTAGAGCAAAGGGTAAAAGTTACGAGAATTTACATTTCAATCAACCTGATTGAGGACGGGTCTTACCATTTTCAGAGAAACTTTCATCATTACAAAATGGAAAGCAGTTTAGTGGAACATCTTTTCATATAAAAGTTTACCTCAGACGCATAACGTGCAATTGTTCAGCTAAAACCGGTTTGCTTATGAGAACAATCCGGGAATGATCGGAGCGTAGCGCAAATCTGTTGCTGATCAAACGCAACTTTCTCCTAGCGGATGCACGAGTCAAAAGATCAACAGCGTCCCGAACAAAGTATTACACGCATCAGAAGCGTGGATGTTTTATTGTACATTTTGCCCATTTCCGGCGAAAGTGGATCGTTGTTTTTCAAACTGATGCTCTTTGGGCATTCTGAGGGAGTGTAACTGTCAGTTTTACACTGCTGTAAAGGTAGGGACGCATTACTGTTCGTAGAATTGGCTTTTTGAACTAAAATTTTGGTCACGTACAATGTATAGTATCTCCCATTCCGGTAACCTCCATTTCACATGTTATCAAACTCCCTTTATAGCTCGATTGTTTGGCAGATGAAGTCAGAATTGTGTATTCTCTGAACTGATCGGAGTTTCAAAAGAACCTACAGACTGGTCATAAGAGATTGGTCACATTAAGCCGAATTCCTAGTGAAGATATCATTGGAACGAAGATTCTCGATCGAAGCAGCGCGTACATGTATGTTCACACAAAGTTGTGTGTATGCGCGGACTTGTACGCAAAATTTCAGGGTGTATTAGACGGCTTCCTTGCATTAAGAAATGCAAAAGTAATTTAATCATGTTTTTAAAGTATCGATAAGCTGTTTGGCTTCTAAATGTGTGGAAACCTACACCTATGAATACATAACGAACTTCCGTCGGGCGCGTGGGTACGTTGCGTATCATGAAGACTTGATCGAATAAATTCATGCGTAATGCTTCAGTGCGAGAAACATAATTTTGCTGGAGGGTACAAGTTAGTTAACCGTTTTATGAAATGGGATTTTCATCGCCAAACTAGCTTCGGAATAAATCCAGCTTTTTCCAAAGAGAATGTTTATGTTGTAAAGTGCTTTGTTTCTATACTTTAGTGGCCGTTAATGATATCGGCTAATGAAGAATGAATACAATCTATCCCTTTCCCTGTGATTTAATGGACGTTTGTTTGTAACAAATGTCTATTCCCTCCAGCAAAGTTAATACCATCAGTATGCGTGAATTTATTATTTGCCTTTTTGTT
The DNA here is from genome assembly GCA_019787425.1 of Platygyra sinensis. NCBI lineage: Eukaryota > Metazoa > Cnidaria > Anthozoa > Scleractinia > Merulinidae > Platygyra > Platygyra sinensis. The sequence continues at coordinate 14,293 of JAHPZR010050319.1, read as the reverse complement.
AACGCAATTTCCCTGTAAGAAAGCAGAGGTTGTTTTGTTTATTTTGGGGAAGCTGGGCCATTAGAATTGTTTGTTCGCAGGCGAATAATTTCCTTCTGTTTTCAATGGCTTGCGTCCTGGTGGTTTCTCGAGCAATCTTTCTTTTAATTAATTTTTTTCCTGGTTTGAGAATTTCAGTTTCTTTTTCCTTTTCCCTCTGCTCATTTCGGTTGCACAAAAAAGTATTTTCAGTTAGGTGGCATTTTAAGTTAAGTGGATTTCAATTAAAAATGCCGTTTTTAAGGAACACAAAAATTTCCTTAAGATTTCGGTAGTTAAAATTTATAAGATGTGATACATATAAACATTAAAGTATTTTTCCGGGAAAAAATTATCAAGGTTTGAAAAAATTATGCTTCATTAATTTTGAAAAAAATCTAATCATATTATTTTCTATCTAGCTATTTATCAATGAATTATCACTTATATCTAATAAAGATAAATTAATCATAATTCAGGCAAAAGAAAAAATATCTAAGAAATCATGAAAAATCCATGACATCTATGAAAATTATTCCCTGGAAAGCACGTAAAATCATATAATCATGTACCTGTGCTATTATAATTACAGTGTTTGTGAAAATTATGTAATTTTACCCAATGTTCTCATGCAGAATTTATTCATGAGATTTTTTTAAAAAAAGCTTTTAACCACTTCATACTAAAATTAATTTTACAACGAAATGACTATGGGGCTTTCAAAGAACCCCTATTATTTGCTGTTACATAATAAGCGACAGAAATAATTCCCTTGGGGACCAACTATTTCTAGAGTTTCATCAGAAAACTGCATTTTAAATAAGCTAAGGTGGATTAGATAAGAGATTAATGTCTTCATTGGGCAGTGTACTTGTCTCAGTTGATTATCACAGCCTTAGTGGGAATTTCTGTCAAGTAACTTAATTAAAATGAAACTCAATCTCAGGTGAACTGTCATGCAAAAATAATTGGCAGTATTTTTATTATAATTTGTATGTTGCTGTAAGATCTACATGTACATGAAAAAAGGACAATTTTGTGCCCCAGCTGTTTTATTTCGTCGTTGCAATGATTTTTTCAAGAACTGACACTGGTCTAAAGTAAGTTTATCACGTATACCATTTCACATGCCACTGAAATCTACTCAATTGCATTCAGTGTTATTATAATGGATGTATGTTGGCCAACTCATATTGTGTAATGCCATGTTCTTAATCATATGGGAAGTCTATGCAGAACTGTACATGTATTCCTGAAGTACAAATAAAAATACAAAAAAGCCAAACCAGGTTATTTCAGGATTGGACAAGACAACAGAATTGTTTATTTAACTCTCTGGAACTTTTGCTTGCTGATTTACAGCACTGTTATTTAATACCTAAAGCAGAAGCATGTTATTAAGCCTCGACAATAACATTAAATAAATGTAAAACTTACATGGGAAATTTAAAAGATTTTTTTTACCATGATTCAGATTTGTGTAGTGCACACTTTTGTACATTTGTATCTATCAAAACTTTAGTTTTTTCACTAAACGGGGTACAATGTTTTACTGATAGCTTGAATTGAAAGGGTTGAAGGTTGCATTCATTGCAGAAATGTAGTGGATGGGTAGCTGCCAACTAATTTCATCAGGTGTAAGACGGCTTCTAAAATACCTTATCACTGAAAGTTCACCAAAAAACAACTGGCTGTGAGTAACTCAGGTCTGAGAAAGACTGGTTGGACTTGGGGCAGCTTATTTTGTTCATAACTACATGTATTATGTACATGCATGACAATGTGCAGTGTGGGAAAATTTCCATGAGTCAAGGGATTGCTAAATAACTATTTTTTGTGGTCTATTCTCTGGATATAAGGAACTAAATGGGTATGATTTATGTATGTCTGAAAAACCATTTATTTTTGACAAAACATTTTGCTTCGGAATCCACATTTGCATACATGTGATTTTCATCTCAATTGATTACTGAGTTTTAATAGAAGTTTTTCTTGGACAAGATGTTAACTAAGTTGCAATATTGTCATGTTATTCAAGGAACACCTTGAAATAATTATTTTCTTTGTGTAGTTTAATTTGCAGGATGTAGATCTGTGAATATTTTGAATCCTCTTCAGAAAGGTTTTAATGTAATTGGTCTGACTTAAATTTATTTGATGAGCAGCACTGATATCTATATCATTAAGCATCGTTAATCATGTCTTAAATATTTAAGATTTAAAGCTGGCTAATCAACCAATCAATTTTCTTTCTAGTCTGTTAATGTGAAGCCAAACATGTGGAGATATGGCAAACAAGTTGGATGTTTTATCCAAAACAATATTCTTGCATTATGTTGGAAACAGGCTAACATGTTTTGCTAATCAAGCATGCCTTTCTGATTATTGAGAATCATTCCAGACGCCTATCTGTTCCAGTGTAGCCTTCATGTCTGACAAGAACAATGATTTTATATAAAATATTCAAATAATTGCTGGTAATTTGAAGTGCATTGTTTTGACTAAATTTCTCGTGAGTGGCATCTGAGTCAGTTTGTATACCTGTAAACATGTGTATATCTGGCTGCAGATTTTTAAAATGGAAGCGTGTTACAGATTTTCTTGGAATATGCAGGTTGCACTTGCCTAAAATTACTATATTTAAACCTGACAATATTACCAGTAATGCATGATGAGGCTGTATGACTGTAATTGTAGCATGTTTAATAGGCTGTTGATTGAATTTGATGCACAGTAAGTTCAAAATATATACATGTATGCCTCTTTTGTTAAAAATTTGATGCATGCGTTACTGCATCCATGTACTGTACATGTAGATGCACAGTCACCAAGAGCCTCAATTGTTTACTTTACTGGGTGATATTAACCTGTTAAAGCAAGATAGCCCAATTTTCTGGACAACATTCTATTTGGTAAATTATTATTGTAAATAGAGGGACATATGTTGTTATATTATTTAATATCTACCAAATCTTCGAAGTAAGAATTGTGATGGGTGATGTACATTGGAGACAATAATAAGTCAATTTTGACCATGTTTATTACAACTCTTACTTGGCTCTGAGGCTTAGATGAATTTTGAAACAAAAGAAATTAAATGTTTATTCAATTTGGCCAACTTTAATGTGATTTCTTTCGTTTTCTTCTTCAAGTCTCAGAGCCAAGCCAGAGTTTAAATGGTAAGTAGTTATATTACCATAATGGCACAAATTTCCACTAAAATTTTTGTGATAGAATCTTAGGGAATGTGTCAACATACAAGATAGAGATTGATACGTATTTTATGCCATTTTAAGTGTAGTACACGACACAATGACCCATGTTAGCAGTGGAATATCAAACATGAAATGTGCAAACCAGTATCTATACTCCACTATAATGCCAATTTGATGTTCGTACAAACTTATTTGTCATATAACAATGCATACTTTTAGTAAGAATTGAATTAAGATCCATTGAACATGTACAGGGAATAATTTATAAGAAAACAGAAAAGAATGAAGGATAGTATAATTTACAAAGAGAAATAAGTTTGCCAAACATAAAATTCTTTTTCAGTCTAGTACATGTATGTCTTCCAACTAAATAAGCTGAACATGTAGAGTTTTAAATGTACAGTGTATGGTAGAGATCAAACCTCTAACTAACTAAGCTCTTGGGCCACAGTGGGGAATACTGGCCCAAGGTCACTAGCAGTACATTGTATGTACTGGCAGGTTCGCACAAAAACGATCAAGGGCCAATACTTCCAACTAAAGCTGAAGCAATTAGCTAGGTTAGTATATATTAAGTAGTGTCATCATACGACACTCATGCCTGTATAGTCACTATTCTGGCTATCAAAAGCAAAAATTACACAGGTTGACTTCAAAACTACAATGTACCTTGCCATATACATATATGGTAATGAATGCCGGTAGCTCTTATTAACTGAGTAGAAGACCTGTGCTGGGGAATCTTGACTGAGGTTGCAAGTACAGATCAAACGCAGTGAGGTCACTCTGTACATACAACTAAGGTCATGATATTCTCCCATAAACTGGCTAAGCTTGGTTAATGTGCAGTTCCAGTGAGAAAATATCCATACTCCCCCCACAGAAGGGATTGGAATTTCCTGGGGTGTGGGGGGTTCTGTAAGGCCAAAAAATATAAAGAAATGTATGAAGCTTAATTGGAATTTCCAGAGGGGTTGGGGAGGTATGGATATTTTCTGGAATTACACAATATCGATTTCAGTCAATCAAATTCATGAATTCAGTAGTTCGCAGTCCTTGTGAGACAGGCATATACATGTAATACTGAAGATTATTGTATGTATATCTATCCACTTTGCTGAACTCAGTGGTTGTACTTTCATTTGACAGATGAGTCCTGGAATACTTTCAGTGCTTGTTTTACTCTCTGCATTCCTTTCTGGTGTGGATGGGATTAATAGCACAGTGAGCCCTGGTGTTGGCAATGGTAGCTCTGTTGATGTTAACATGAGCACTGCGGCAGATGTGCCAACCACCCAGATAACTACAGATCTACCAACCAATGCTACTCCACAGAATGCTACTCCAGGGATAAAGATTGGTGAATGTTACGGTTTTGAAGTGTTTATTCTGAACAACCAGCTCAATATACCATACACTGTCACTTGCTGTATTGCTGTCCTCTGTGGATTTTACCTGATTTTATTTGGTAAGATAAGCTTGAATGGCATGTATGAGTAATTTTGTCAGTGAAACTGTGAATTTGGTACATTTTGCTGACATGCTCCTGTGTAACAAATAGATTCCATGGTACTGTATGTCTGCTCAGTAATAGATTACAGATCACAGATGGCTTCAAAATGTGGTTAGAACAAAAAAGTGGTACAATGTTGAACGACATGTTAGCCATGTTCTTTCCGCATTTGACGTTTTCTGTAATCTGTTAACTGGACAGAGGCATGACAACATGGAATCTGTTTTTCATGATAGAGAAACCATTAAAAATGTTAATGATGTCATTTGTGTACAATTACATGTATGTCCTTCAATAGATCTTAAAGGAGCTGTGTCACGGTTAAATGGTTTGAGAAATTTAGCCTAAAGTTTTCAGTTTTGTTGTTAGTAATCCGTGTCAATCTTAGTCATCCTTAAAGTGCCTATGAAGTAAAAAATAATTACTGCTTATTTGAAAGGCCTTTCAAAGTATGGAAGGATGGGGTTTTTCTTTTTAGAATATCTTTTTCGTTTTAGAGATATTTACGTTTTTGTGAGTAAAGTGATGATGTCATAGGTGGTTTCACTAAAACAGTACTACATGTACACTCAATCAAGAATATCTCTAGAAATATTGAAGCAGTGTTCTTCAAACTTGGCATCAGGACTGAACATCACAAAAGATGCCAAATGACATCTGTCATGCTGTTGCCATGACAAAAGTTATGCTGCTTGTCCTGTTTTAATTGGGACTAAAATTCCCAGATTTTATCCTAAATAAGGATCATCCACTCACAACAACCTAGTGGGGATAGTTAAGGCAATATGGGAACCATTTGTGTGCCCAGCTAGACCCTCTGTCCCACTTTCAAAGATTGCAAGAGACTGGAGCTGAGTGTGTTGCCATGGCAACAACAGTAGGTGTCATTCTGCTTTTTTTTTTTCGTGATGTTCGTTTCTCGTGCCAAGTTTGAAGAACGCTGCTCCAATATTTCTGGAGATATTCTTGATTCAATTTGAGTTTTGTACTGTTTTTGTGGAACCACCTATGATGTCATCACTTTCCTCATTTGCATAATACAAAAACGTACAAAACATCTCTAAAACGAAAAAGGATATTCCCAAAAGGAAAACACCATGATTCTTCTTTAGTTTGAAAAGCCTTTCAATAAGCAGCAGTTATGTTTTACTCCATAGGCATTTTAATCATCCTTGTTCCCTTATGGTTTATTGTTTCTTAAGTATTATTTTCAGGTTTCCTTCAATTTCAAGGTAATTTTCTTGATGGTCAAAATAACTCAAAATACCGTGACACAGCCCCTTTAAGTAACAACTAGTCAATTCAAAATGAGAGAATACAATTTACTTCGACTTGCTGTATTAACAAAGTAATTTTATGTTATAGGGTACAGATTTTTTAAAAGCAGCCTTTTTCTGTTGGGATTCCTGTTTGCCACATTTGTCACCTACATCATTGGCAGCAACCATGCTGACCTGCCATCCTGGGGTCTTGTCGCTGTGGCTGTCGCTGTTGGAATATTTTGTGGGCTTTTAACCATGTTTGTCACTTACTGCGGCTTATTCCTTGGTGGATTTGGCCTTGGGTTTTTCATTGGCATTGCTATCTTCTTTATTGTCGAGACATTCTACCATGTTTCCATCAAGTGGATACCATTTGGAGTCCTCCTAGGCTTGAGTTTGATCTTCAGCTTGCTGACGCTAAGGTGGCAGAAGGGATTTTTCATCGTGGCAACCTCAATTATTGGGGCAGCATTGATAACAGTTGGTGTTGACTACTTCATCGAAGAATTTGTGTTGATCAACTATGCTTGGCAAAGGATCATGGCAGGTGATGAAAAGGTAGACTGCTGGGTGAGTTGGGTGCTTCTAGCAGTATGGCCTGTCATGTTTATCCTTGGAAATGTGGTGCAGTTCTGCAAAACAGGAAGAAGTTACACTCACAGAAAAAGTAAGTTCAAATTATTGTGCTATATGTTTTTCCTATGTGGCAGTATTTGGTCATTTTTAGGCATGGTCACAGGGAACAGGTGTAGGCTGCTGTTGAAGGGATTTTGTAGTTAAATGCAAAATAAATGCGCAGTTGAATGCTGTTATAAGCATCCCTCCAGCACATTGTGAATCAGGAATTGTAGTGTAGGTACATGTGTAATTACATGAATTCTAACTGAAATTCTGCAATTCACACTGCAAGTGATATAGTTTGAAAATTCTTTCAAACTTGCACAACCTTTTGGGCAAGTGCAATTTGGAAGAATTTTCAAACATCGCGAGAAGTGTAAATCCTTAATAATTGTCCAACCTTTCACACAATTATAGACCAATTTCATAATTACATGTATTCTTGCTGGTAATTGTATTTGACTGTGAAAATTACTAAATATATGTGTGCATTAATTTGGGCTGCAGTGCAAAGTTAAAATTGATAATACATTGGCTTGCTATCAGCCAATCAGAATGAAATAATTGTGAGTCATAAATTTATTAAAATAAAGTTACTTATAAATCAACACCTTTTAGGATCAGACTCTGTGTCACTCCAAGGTGAAGATAAAGCAATGAAGAGATATCGCAGCCTAAACATGAATGGAGATGTGGTGGCAAAGGTACTATGTTGATCTAAAATTTAATGGATGTTGACTTATGGTTTTAACCTCACAATACTGTATAAACCCCTGAAGATTGATGTTGTTAAGCTGGAACTGTTACATGAAAAGAGCTTAATATTCATAAATTTACTGTACATACATGTAGGATTTTCAGAAGGGAGGCACTTTATCATCACCTGAAGATTTCACTTTTGGAACACAGGTGGTACAGGGTTTGTGTGTACTGTACACACAGAGAAGTTGCAGCAATATGATCCCAGTAAATTTTGACTTCCCCTTTAACCTCTCTATTGAACCACATGGTTCATCTCATCCCCAGGATTGAACCTTTGAGCTTGTACATTGCCTAATTTCAAACCGTGAAGGACTAGGTATGAGCCTGTAAATTATGGGATAAGCAACTATTCACCCACAGAGCCAGAAAGAGCACACCAAGATTCACAAAATCCCCAAGTTTGGTGTTAATCAGGCTAGTTTTCACTGAGATACAGTGATTTAGAAACGTCAAAATTAACAAAGAAATGTATGGCCATCCAGACGCTGTGTCAGATAGCATCTACTGTAGTCTCCTTCGCAGTGTCCGGATGGCCATACATTTCTTCGTAAATTTTGACATTTTCAAATGGCTGTATCTCAGTCAAAACTAGCCTGATTAACACCAAACTTGGGGATTTTGTACAGCTTGGTCTGCACTTTATGACTATGTGGATCAATAGTTGCTTATCCCATAATTTACAGACTCGTACCTGGTTCTTCACTGTTTGAAATCAGGCAATGTGTGTTATTATTGTTACAGTACTCTTCTGACCTTAGATACATGCTTTGTTTGCAGTCATACTACACCAAAGATGAAGATGAAAGACGTCCTACAGAGGTCTAACTCCTGATGCCTGATTGCTGCTATAATATACAAATTCCCCTGCAACCTTGATCTCCATAGCCCATTGCAGAAACGTGAGAGGACTGGGAAGAGTTTCATTTCAACTGACATGCTACTGCATGAACAGCTACCCTGCCAAGTTTAAGAGTTTTCAGTGAAAAATTGTTCAAATGGCAGCCTTGCAAAAGTTGCAAAATTCTATACAAATCCTTATAATTTTGTGGCTTGTCTACCCAATCCATACAAACTCTCTATTTTAGGTGATATTTGAAGAGCTACCATTTTGCCATTTTCCTCCTCTAAATATTTCTATTCTTGGTAAATACTCACAAATTTAGATGATCTTTCATTTGAATATATTAGTTTTTTAAACAAACAGCAAACAACCATACACTTTCCCAGTCTTCTCGCATTTCTGCAATTTCCTATACCTTCCCCTTTAAGTCAGTCTGGAGGGGATGTCTAATTTCCTGTCTGTGTGAACACAGATAGGGCATTGGGCATCCACATGTATCAAGAGGCTAATCATAGCTGGGAGAATTTGGCTAGATACCAAGTTAAATTTTCTTAAGTTTGTGGATCATTTTCTTTGATGTCTTAAGAAGTAATGCTTGCCTGACGTCTTTATTTAATGATGATCAGCTTTGATTCCTCAAAAGAGTTATCAATAAGTACCACAGTCTTACAGCTGCAGCTTATCTGTGTGCATGCATGATATACTTACAGTTCTGGATTTCTTTGTCTGTACACAAGTACAAACCATGTGAACAGGTGTGGAATATTACAATGTGACTACTCGAGCCAGGCCACTAGGATTTAAGAGTTACAAAAATCAGAATGTTACTTGGAACAAAGGTTAGCCATCTTTTTCTCAAATAAACCATTAACATTGAATAATACAAAAAATAGATTTTAACAAAATTGAAAACCCAACAAAGAACCTCTCAGGAAACATTGCCATTTGTTCATTGGTTAGTTTCGATCTTAAATTCTGCGCGCAAATGGGTTTTCAAGTTAAATTTTTCGAGTCAGTATTACTAGTATAATTATTATAATTTGCTGCCAAGGACTGAATCTCTGTTGAGTGCATATAAGGCAGAGGAGTTGATAGTGTTTATGTTTTCATGTCAAACACTTTTACTTGCTGTCATGAGAAGCTTCCCAGTTCATTGTTCTTAGTTTACATTTTGATTGGTTAGTTTTCTTTTAGGTGGCTCAGTCTGAGTAGCTGCATTGAAACAGGCAGAATGTTTAGTTTCATGTGCTTCAGGATTTTGCTACACATGATCTACATGATTGTATAATGACAGTCACAATATTTGTCAAACCTTAAAAAATTCTATTTCCAGTTAGCTATGATTCAAGAGTTGAAGTTGATTACATTTATTGTATTTATATTTTTACAATGAAAAATCAAATTATTTCTGTGCCAAGGCACTGTTTAATATGTACAATGTAATATACCAAAAGGTCTCGATTCATTTCATTTGACTTTAAAGATTGTATTAAATACACAATTCATGTGCTTATTTAGGATTTCTTTTACCTCAACAACTGTACGTAAAGGTGTTAGGGAAGCAGTTGTAAATTAATTCATATTCAATTTGTAGTTAGTAAGTTATCTTCTAAAATCTACTTTTAGACATTGTAGTTTTTTTTATTTAGGTAGATGTAATCATTATTACCATTTTCAGGGTTGTCAGTAAGGGCTGTGACCCATAACAGCTGATAAGGCTGAGCATATTTTATGGCCCCCTTGATGCTATGGGTGAACTGGTCTATAGTTAATATAATTCACCCATGTAACAAGTTTGCTAAGGGTGTGAAGATAATTAACAATTAGACTACGAGCCGGAATTTTCTACGAGCAGATAGTCAACGAGGTGCAGCCGAGTTGACTATCGCTCGTAGAAAACGAGGGCGAGTAGTCTAATTATTGTTTTAGTATAAATTTACCGTAGTCTCATTGCATAAAAAGAAAAAAAGTCAAGTAATGTAAAAAAGAACTGTTTTATTATGTTAAATCAGGTTCAAACGTGATGCGTGATGTGCACTGATGCGTAACTGTTGACTAACAGCAGATAGTCGACGGTAATATAGCCAATCAAATTCATGGATTCACAATAGACTACGGTAAATTTATAGTAAAGGCTAATAGGTGACTCAAAACTTAATGCCAGCCCTGGTTATACTCGTACACTTATATAAATTTCACTGATTTGGACTGTTGTTTCTCCTTTAATAATATTCACTGATTTTATTGTAGATATTAATTTTAATGACTAGCTTTTTGTTGTAATACACATATTTTGTGTAACAGTTTACATGTAAGAATCCCAATGCTATTGTAATACTCCTAATCCTAATCATCATTTCAGCCAGAGATCGTTTTTTAAAATTTTTTTACTATGTTTCATCCTGGCTGCGGCCCTTCTATATTTCTACTCCTAAACTTGTTTGTTTCAATTCTGAGGATGATTGTAGACTGAGATAACTGATCTGTAATTATTTGTTATCAGTTCGTTTGGTTGGGGTTAATAGTGACAGTTTAAAGGGACTGAGTATGTTTGGTATTAAGAATGCCTTTGTAAAGAAGATATTTTGTAGAATAGTGTACAGATTGGCTTTAATAAAGGTTAAGCCTTACTAAAAAATTGTTGTTAAAATGTTGATGTTATCTAAAGGAGCAGAGTCATGGTTGAACGGTTTGAAAACTTTAGCCTACATTTTTCAATTTAGTAGTTTGCTATCCGTGTCAATCTTCTCTATCCTTAACCATCCTGGTTCCTTTACTGTTTATTATTATCTCTTTGGTGTTTTTCCATCTTTGTAAAGTATTACTTTCAGGTTTCCGCTAATTTAACTGTAATTTTGTCGATGGTCAAAATACCGTGACTGGGCTCTTATTTAATAATTTTTTTTTGTCTGAAATGACATAATTTATTTTAATTAGGGAGGGAGGCATAAGGAATTCAGCTTGACAGGTGGCTTGAGGGATGTCAATGGTTTGTTTTGCTCAATTCCAGGCTGATTTGCAGCCCAGTCGATTGAACTGAGCTGTCAGTTTTTTTAGCAACAAATCATGTACCTGTCCAGTTCACACTCTCATGTTGTCACTTGTGTAGAGCTTGGTAAATGGTATAAAACCTCTCTGCAACAGCCACCATGGCGACAGGAAAGCACTGAGGATAGCAGTCTGCAGAACAGGCGAATTAGTGGGGAAGAGGGCTAACACGAGTGCGGAGTGCATTTTATTCTCTGCCCTGCTAAACCACCTGTTCTGCATGACAGTGGCCGATTTAAAGAGGTTGCCATTTAGGTCCTGTTTACAAGGAGAGAGGGTTACCCTAGCAAGCAGGTTAACCCTAGCTGGGGGGCAAAAGATAGGTTTACAAGAAAAATTCCACAGGTAGGGTAACCCTACAACCCATCAACCTTGCCACAGTAACCCTACCACACAGATAGGGTAACCTGCCTGCCGGGTAACCCTAGCTGCCTTGTAAACACAACGAAGAAAAAAAAGAAATTTATGTGTGCTAGGGGGTGCTAGGGTAACTGGGTAATCCGCTTGCTAGGGTGAATCCCGCCCTCCTTGTAAAGAGGCCCTTAGTGCAGGTCGACTGTACATGTACTTTGATTTTAAAAACACAACGTCTGAGAATCAAGCTACGTTGGAATGAAGAGCTATTGAGAAAGTAAGTCTTGAGCTTCAATTAAAAAAAAAAACTCAAATACGAGAAAACACAACAGTACAAAACAAAAGAAAGAGTACTCACTTTTCCCGCCAAATTAGATCATTTGCAATTGCAAGGTGGTGTGTACAGTATTCGTAAACATAGCCAAATGAAAAGCTCCGGCATGTAAGTCTGGGTAAAGTCAATGAAGAAAGCAGCTGCAGTTTAACTCACCATAATTCATTCGAAGAAAAATTTTCAAATAGTGGCCAGCCGATAGCTAGCCACCTGATTTCACTGTCAGCTGTGTCGGACTTCGTCGGACTGCACATTTGACAACATCCGGGATATGGAAAGAGAATGAGTCAGCGGCTTCCCCTTCGTAATGTACATACGTCATGTATTTTCCGGTTAAAGTACATCAGCAACAATGGCTGGTGAATTCAGTTCCTAATTTTAGCAGTTTGTGTAATCCCGTGTGCTAGCAAGCTAACTCCTTCGACGAAGATCAGTGAAAGAAACTCAAGCAACATGGAGCGAGAGGGCCCTGCTAAAGTAAAGGCACACCACGACGATGCTTTCCGGTGAGTACTAAAGCAAAAAGATCATAAAAATTAAGCTTTTCCTTAACTGGTTACCACTGAAGCTTTCCTATCAAAACATGTCGCTGTACAGTTGGAGGTCATCCTTAAATTGCAACTAAGGTAGCCCGGGAAACAATTATCTCATGGCGTCATTTATAATTGAGCATGGAAAATGACATTCAAGTGGATTTTCGCAAGTTTGTTGTCAAATTATGTATTTTCATTAATGAACTTTAATGAGCTGATGATAATTTTTACCACAATTTTGTCAAACTGTGTCGTACAGAATGTGCCTGTCATGATCACCTGCTCTTACTAATGATTGTTGGGATGATCATATTACGCTAATACTACCTATCCAACAAAGGCTTTTTTTAACTACATTTAATATAAAAAAGATGAATTAATTTTAAGAGTAGATATTTTACATATTTAAATATAATTTATTATGGGTGAAAATTATTTAGTAAGCCTGTTTTGATGACTTCATGGCATTTTTAAGTTAAAAATAGGTTATTCAAACAATCAGCATATTTCTGTGATAAGCAGCTGTACAAATATTAGACACAGGGACAGCTCCCAAATTTTAATACTTGCCTTGACAAGTCTTTAAGTTTAAACTGTTTCTTTATTTAGTTGGATGAAGGTTTGCCTGGCCCTGCATGAGCTAATGAAAATCTACTTGTTTCAGATGATCAGACAACAGGTTTTTTTAGCCCTGAGACATATGCAAAGCTGTTCATAATTATATGGGAAAAATTGATAATTAAAATAATATGCAAGATATTTATAATTAATTGTTATGTTAACTTGACAATGGTGTCAATGTTTATTTATCCAGTGTTATATTAAACATTCATCATTAGTTATATCAATGAGGGACTAAAATTTGACGAACAAGGAAACAAACAGAAGGCTCTTCAATATTATCATAAAGGTATGCAAATGAAACCATCACAAAAATCTCTTGCACACTTACATGTACATGTATATAAAATAAAATAAGTGAATCAAATATTTTGTTGGTCATGATCAGTTCATGTTGTAATTTACATTTAATAAAAGGAAGTAAGTACAGTCAGATAAGCTAAAAAAAGAACAAGTTGGTTTAATGTTTGCCATTTATAGTACATTTTTGTGAGAGTTTTTTTTACTGTTGTCTGTAAATATACCACTCATAAAATTGGTATGAAACTATATCTATGGTGTATTAGTTCCATTTCCTCACTAGTGAAGATATTGCTGATGCCATTTGCCACTTTTCAGAGTTGTTTATGCAAACACACATTTTTTTCTAGACAGTATATTTATCGTCTACTAACTGAAATGAAAATTTCATGATGGCTGAAGATACACGTTACATTTTCTTATGTTAATTTTAAACAATACTTTATTCACTTGCTGTTCTTATATTTTGCAAAATATTGCTTTTGCCATTGAAAAAAAATTGTATCTTCACATTGCCATGCATCCTCCTATCATATTATATCTTTAGTGATGAGATATTATTCTAACTTGTATAATATGCAATAAGGACAGAAGATACAAATTGGTTTACAGTCAAACCAGATGGTTTTTTGTGCAACTTGACAAGTTGCACCTGCATGTGTCTTCTAATATGTTGCCAAGTTCTAGTTTGGTTTTGAAAGGTTTTCTGACAGCTTCTTTGTGTGTAAACTCAAATTATGGAATATAAACTGAAACACATAATAGTTGTGTCAAGGATGGCAAAGCAATTGTCCAATGGGTGACTGTTACATTTACATGTACATGTATAAAAAAAGAAAGAAAAAACAACACAGTCATATAGTGCAAGAAATAA
>JAHPZR010050318.1:17500-26095 GCA_019787425.1 Platygyra sinensis | reverse complement strand
AAAAATATCCCTTATTCCCTCAATTAATCCAAAAATATCCCTTGCTTGTTCCCTTAAGAAAAATTATGAACGTGTTTCCCTGTTCCCCCAAAACCCCTGGAGGCCCTCATTACATTGGTATTATATTGAATCTGCATGAGAGATTTTTTAAATACAATTTTCTTCAGAGACAGCCATTTCAAGGCAAAAACAGACCAGAAAAAAACCACTGGTTTTCAAGGGATTTGGATGCTATGGCAGAGGTAACAGGCTGCCTGCCCAATTCTAGTAGATGCTGATGCAGGTAAATCATAAATTACTTATTAACCTTATTCATGCTTTCAGTGTTATAAGTACTCAGTAAATTTTTGGGTGTTTTTTTATCTGTTGGGGGACTGTTAAACTCTTACCCTATAAAGAAACCATTGTAAGCATTTTACAACCTATTCTAGACAAGATGCCATAACCTTTGCCCTATATCAATTTTTTGCGGGGATTCGCGTTTTAATGAAGTAAGACATCTTTGCTTTTTTATTTCATAGAGATGTAATACATGGTAATGAGAGTCACCCTGTGATATTTAATCTCTTTGTCTTTCAGCAAGCACAGTTCCTGGTGGACGCGTGGAGGCCAAACTCGTGGTGTATCTTCGCAACGAACATCTTCAATATATTATTACTTGGTGTGTAACTGAGCAATTAAATAATCTTTGGCAAAGTTTCAAGCCCTTGCTGGGTTCCTTTCAGTTGTTGCATTTGGGCAAGACATTCCTATTCACTGTGCTTCCGCCCAAGGTTTTCAGATAGGGGTACCTGCAATGGACTATCTAATCAGATTAGCAATTCTACGTTAGATGTTTTGGGCTGACAAAACACTTAGTTGTGATGAATTTGGACGTTGATACAGGTGAATTAACCACCGTAGCAAGTTTGTGAAGGTGATATTTTGAGTGTCAGCAGTTCATCGAAGCGTAGTGGTCGGCGGTGGGTTGTGAGCACTAAGTCCTCGACCCCGTTACTAATGCTTTTTTTAAAGTGCCTATGAAGTCAAAAATAATTGCTGCTTATTTGAAAGGCCTTTCAAAGTAGAGAAAAATGACGTTTATCTTTTTTGAATATCTATTTTCGTTTTAGAGATATTTACGTTTTTGTGAGTAAAGTGATGATGTCATAGGTGGTTTCGCTAAAACAGTACAACACTCAATCAAGAATATCTCTAGAAATATTTAAGCAGTGTTCTTCAAACTTGGCATAAGGACTGTACATCACAAAAGAAGCAAAATGACTCCTGTCGTGCCGTTGCCATGACAACAGTTATGCCGCTGGTCCTGTTTTAATTAGGACTAAAATTCCCAGATTTTATCCTAAACAAGGATCATCCACCCACAACAATCTAATGGGGATAGTTAAGACAATATGGCAACCATTTGTGTGCTGAGCTACAATCTCTGTCCCACTTAAAAGATTGCAAATTAGGATATTTGTTTTTCACAGAAAGAGACTGAAGCTGAGATTGTTGAGCCGAGATATTCTTGATTGAGTGTTGTATTGTTTTAGTGAACCACTTATGACGTCATCACTTTCCTCATTTGCATAATACAAAACGCAAATATCTCTAAAAAGAAAAAAGATATTCCCAAAAGGAAAACGCCATTCTTCTTTACTTTGAAGAGCCTTTCAAATAAGCAGCAGTTATCTTTACTTCATAGGCACTTTAAGTATCCCTTTTCGTCTCAACCAGTAGCGTTTTCGTTTTCTTTCACCTGTCCACACTGATTCGTTTCATTCGAAAACGGATACTTTTTTATATATAGGTTTTCGCCTATCGTCCACATTTAATAAAACGCCCGAAAACGCTGATGGAAACGAGAAAAAAAATAACGATTTTTCCCAAGGGGGGGGGGGGGGGAGGTACTCCCAAGAATTTTGGATAGGGGTGTGCCGCGAAGGTTCTTGAACCCTAACCCTATTTAAGGACTATGAAAGCGAAAACTGATGCTCTTTTTAAGGCTCAAACATTCGTTTAGGTGGGCATTTTCTTACTCCAGTATTAGATAATACAATTTAGCTACCCTATCTAAGGACCACACCAGGAACACAGCAACAAAAGAGTAAAAAAGGATACCCTATTTAAGGAACGAGAACCTCAAAAACCATACCCTATTCCGCGGCACGTACCTATGTAGCTCATATATGGGAGTATCCCCCCGGGGGTTTTTTTCGGCGCCGTTTTCCAGAGCCTCCATTTTCACCTATCCACTCAGGAAACAAAATGAAACAGAGGGTTTTCAAATGGTTCCGCAGGTTTGAAACCGATTTCAAGAGCCTCCATTTTCATCAGTGCTTTCGGTCGTTTTAGTGTGAATGGTAAGCGAAAATGCATAAAAAAAAATAGACAGACCTGCGTTTTCGAACGAAGATGCATTAATGTGATTGGGGCCTAAGAATTCAGTAAAAACTCACAGTTCATTTTGCTCGGGTAACACACGAATTGAAGAGAGATGCAGTCGACTTCATGAGGGTATTCGTGAAATGTGAGATTTGCTCTAGAAATCTAACAGTGCTTTTGTTTCCTTTCCTCTTTTAGGTACGCGTTGTCTGGCTTCACCGCTTATATGTACTACAGGCTCAGGAAATCCCCAAGGAATATTATCCGCACTTGACCGGACACGAGTGTTCACAGCAACTAGAGAAATGCTCTCTGCCAATTTAATAACGCTGTTAAATCTTCTAGTTGACAGAAGTTAAAATGCCAGTTCAACGAAGACACTCGCTGCTATGGCAAATAAACATTTATTTTAAAAGAAGTCCAACATCGTTCTTCTCCTTCAGTTGACCCTTCAACGTGTTTTTGTTAATTTCCGTTTCAGTCTTATCCCCCAATATTATTTGCATAGAAACTTGGGGACAAAAGAAAACCTGTAAGGGGAGGTAGTAGAGAATGCGTTTAATCGAGGTTTAATGCGTAAATTAAATTTCTGACAGCAGGGAGTGAGTAAGCGAGTGAATTTGAATGCCATGCCTAAACCTCTTAGCACTGCTTTCATAATACTATATGAGGAGAAAGCGACTGGTAATAAAGGAATTGATGGAATGCACAACTAGTGGTTCACTTGTTTCATTCTCTTACTAGTACGTATGCAGTGATTTACCACAAAGCTACAACCGATACCATTTTGAATAAACGGAAAAAGGTTCTCGGCTACCGATGTGTTGTAGCTTCCGAAGTTGAGTTACTCTTCCTTATCAGGCACGACGAAAAATACTAAGACATCTTCACTTCTTCCCTCTCTCGCTCCCCCTACCTTCCCAATTCTCAGTCTTTCTATACTGTCTTGTTGAATCGGGTGAAGGAGTTACTTTATGTCTCCCTTGTGAACAAGAACTTGAAGACGTAACAGACGACTGGAAACGAGTCACCCTTAATCCCGTCGGATATCCTAGCTATGGAATGGAGCAAGGCAATACCGGAACTAAACTGTCAGGTCTATGTCATGAAATTTTTCTGACAACTTAATTGAATCAAATCAAATTTAAAATTTGAACAATTTGTTTCAACATTTCAATCATTGTAACAAATAGAAGTGATTTTTTCTTGGTTAAATGAGAAAGGACGGAAGAGATAGGACTAACTGAGAGCTGGGAGCGGCGCCCAGACAGCCAACCAAACAACACTCCATGAACAAATCAGCAATGCTTTATTCGACATGATATGTATCAATAACAGTATAAGAGCTGAACGTAACGATGACAGCCGTGACATGGATCCAAAATGCAACCAAAAGTTGGTTTAACGCTGCCGAATAAAAAATGAATGGCGATGTATCGAGCGACAGGGACTGAACAATTTGTTCAGGTCCCAATCAGTAGAATTAACAGAAGCATGGTAGAAAACAGTGGCATGTCTGGTGGGACTTGTTCTGGCCATCAGCAATGAGATCGCATGTGGACAGTTTTGAAATGTACATGTATGCTATTCATATATTCATTTGCTTTCTTTAGAATCTTTATGGTTGAGAAATGATTCAACTGTCAGTCCTTTTATGGAAATTATTGGCTACTTCTATGAATGCTAAGCAAACTCTAAGAAGGTTCACTTAACGTTTACAAATTGTTTTTCATACGTCTGTCCTGTTATTGATCATGACATTCGTCATAACATTGTCAAAGTAGCTCCGGATCCAAGAGGCCAAAGTCTGTCAATAACAGGATAGACGCATGAAACCGGCAAAACGTCAATTTTTCCCCCAAAATGCAAAAATTATCGATTCGTGTGTCTGTCCTCTTAGAACAGCAAGAACAACAAGAAGTTTATTTGCAGTCAGCTCATAAATAAAATTAAATACCTACTTATGTATTTACAATGAAAATTAGCCAAAGAATGCTCAAGAATTTCTGCAATTATCGCAAGATAAAAAGATTGCACTTATATACCACCATGTACAGTTGTGCAGACTAACAGGAGTAAGATACAACGTTCAAAAGTGAGGTCCTACCCATCCGACTGGCTCATGGAATCTACTTACAGTGCGACTTCTTACCTCAGGGAACTTGGGACAAATCTGCCCAATCAGAACATTAAAAGAGGACAAAGCAAAGCGACCTTTTTCGTAAAAAAAGCCAATAATACTAATTAAGTTCTCAGTGACAAATTGAAAACCCAACAAAATTGTACCTTGTTAGAGACCTCTCAGAAAGATCATTCTTTCGTTAATCTTCGTTCCGATCCTAAATTTTTAGTGATCAACTTTCAAAGGTTTCTGTTTCGCGGTCCCAAAGTGAAATTTGGAGCTAATATATTTGTGAAAAAATTTCGTCTGGAAGCTTCAATATAACTGGTTCGTTTACAAAAGAGATCGACAGCCATTTACTAATACTTTATCAACGTTTTCATTGCTTTACTTTCCTCAAAGTGGCATCTGTGTAAGTGGCCCGCTTTTTAAATTCATAATAATAATGATAATAGCATTTATTTATACACGGTGTGTAAGAGCAGTTGATGAGCTGATGTGGACGTAGCCATAACGGTCGGCACACTCGAGGGGACTAGGACTAGTCCCTGAATCCCCTGAAGAGTTTACACCAAGGGACTGGTCGCACGGACTTGTCCCAAGAGAAGTTCACATGAAGCGTTTTGAGGAACAATTCGCAGGGACTTGTCCCAACAATTCAAACCAGTTTGAATTCGTGGGATTGGCCGCAGTAACCAAATTTTAGTCCCTGCCACTAGTTTTTGTGGTAAAAATGGCTAAATCACAAGATGGGACTTGTCCCCGCGACTTGTTGCGAAGACTAATCACATGAGGACTAATCTCCTCGTGTGTGCCGACCTTAAGGTAATTCCCTTGAAATTGTTCTACTATCAAACTTTTTTTGAAACTTGGCGTAATGAATATTCATTTTAAAAATGATTGCCTGGTTGCGGGGATATTGCACTTTTTCGGACAGTTCCGTGGTTAACTTGAAGTCCTCGCCTTGGCCAAAATACACCCAGTTGGGAATTATTTTCCAAAAAACAATCATGTTCTACTATCAAACTTTTTTTCCTCTTCAAATATGTTCTTCATTAGACTATTCTTAACAAATATCTGAAATAAAAATCGGGGGTCACCGTGCTCGTTTAAGAGAAAAGGAGAATCTATTCCCTTATCGAGCTTAGTTTGAGGGAAATCTCTTACGTTTTGCACGTGCACGCGCTCATGTGCGCGTGCTGATGACGCGAAAATCGTGCGCAGTAGGGATGCGCAATGCAATCCTAAGGAATTACCATAACTGGAAAGTGGTCCAAGAAAAAGTGAGGTGATCATTCTACTGTACCGCTCCGCTTTGACGGGGAGAGGAACCCTGGGAACGACATTGTTGGACTGACTTCCGACGCCTTTCAATCATTGTGGCCATTTCGCAGCAAACGAGTTATGATTTTTACGGAAACAGGTCTTTTCGCCCCACTTGGGCCAAGTCCGTTTCGCCACAAGTCAAAGTCGTTTCGCCCCAACTTAAAGTCGTTTCGCCCCAACTTTAAAGTTGTTTCGTTTAAAGTAAATTGTGATGTATTTACAAATTACCATAGGAATAAAATGTCACCTTTTGTAAGATGAGGTTGCTGGTGACGTTTAAAATTGTTCATTTCACTTTCCCCAATCTCTGTTTCCCGCCCACGCCATGTTGATGATGCGCCGATTGATCGATGACTGATTGTAATTGTAAAACCTGATGAACCTTCCACGGCTTTTGCCTGTAGAGCATCAAACGCCATTTAAACCTTTTTGTTAAACATTTGCGTAGAGCCATTGAGTCCAAATGTATTTGTTTGATTACGCGCGTAGAACAGAAGTTTTATTGGAGGATCTGGATGGGGGGTGGGGGGGGGAGGTACAAATGTCAGTTGTCAGTTAAAATTTTGGCCATTTGTCAGTTGTCATTTAAATTTAAGGCCATTTGTCAGTTGTCAGTTAACTGGCTGTTGACAATTAATTAAGTAATTTAGTTATTTCTTTTTTATCCAAAATTTACCTCAAAAGGCACATTAAATGCAAATTGTATCAATTGCTACACTAATAACCTTATTGTTTTTGAAACGGTAACAGGCGCAATATCTTCGTCGTCCCTATCAGAAAAGTCATCTTTCATATTCATCTAGCTGGGATCGCGCTTCAGCAACTGCCACTGCAACTAGACAGTCGTCCACAAATGTGACTTTTGGTCTTCTTTTTCTTGTTCATCCATGGTAAAAGCTATCGGTTTCTCAGTGTTAAGATCGTTCCCTAGTCCCTCCATTAGGTCCACTCTATTACAATCCTGTTCCTTCGAGTAGACTACCGGTGGTAAAGCTCCTGCTTTCGTCCTTTGTAGTTTCTCCCCGGACTGTCCTTTGCCTCGCGGGACGATATTTCTCTACCAATTCTTTCATAGCAGTTTCAGTGTCGAGGCTGATTTCTTCTGGCAGCAACGGTTGCATAAAGTTATATTGGCAAACTCCATACTGATCTGCGGGACGGGGTAGTACGACTTATCGTGGGTAAAATACTTGGCCCCCCATTTTGTTAATCTCTTTAAGGACTCCTTTGTAATAGTTCCAAAATCTTGAGAATATTGCAATACGGTGAAGGTCTCATGCTTGGAATGGGAAATTAGTCTGTCCACAGACGGTTATTTTTTGCAAAGAGTTATTTTCTTGGAGCGCGCGAGAGCGAGCGCGGAGGGCAGCAGTGGCCGGTGCCATCCGATAAAGCCTTTATATCGAAATCTCCGGGCCGTATTTAATTGTTAGTTTCCGCTTCAGACCAAGGAATCGAATAAGGTGCTTTTTGAGAGCATGTACTATATTTAAGTCGTTTATCGGAATACGGCTTCAATTCTATGTCTTTCGAATGCCGTATCCGAATTAATGCGGTAAAAGCTTACAATCGCTTTAATAACGCAAGCATTGACAGCCATCATGTAAGCTGGCGCGTGCTTGGGACTGCGCTCAGCGCGAGTTTGTAAATTCGAGATCATACAAATGAATCCTAATTACCAAGAGAACGGCTATACTTCAACTGTTCCTAAAAATTATCTACAGTACGTTGAATCAAATAAATAGCAGTATTGAAGTAAATACTCAGGCTTGCACAGTTATATCTCAGTCGATAACCGTCGAACAATTCTCATAAATGAAACTTTCAAAAGTCGAGTTTACGAAATAACTACAAATGACGCCAACCCAATTGTCAAAAGAAGATTTAGAAACCGTTCTGCGAAGTTCCATTGTAAAACTTTTGAATCAAATAGAAAACAGTATTGAGATAAATAAATATTATTTGCTTGATTTAAGACGAAGTATAACTTCTAATGAAAGAAAATTACAAGTGGAGGTTTCATAGTGAGTACAAAACGATTGTAAACTCAGTGAAAGAAAGACTTAAAACCGTTCTATTTCTTTAAGCTATAGTGTACATTGAATGCGATTCAAAGCAGTTTAAATTAATGGGTTTTTTTTTACAAGTTTCCGGCTGAGGGACCCTCTCGACTCACTAGTGTCATCAGTTACTGCGCTGTTTTATCTAAAAGAGGGTCTTAAGTCCTATACGATAATTTCTACTGGAAATGAAACAGATACAAGGATTTATGGCACAATTTATACGAACCATAAGAAGGGCAAAAGAGACAAAGTATTCAAAGCCACAAGACCCTATGTCCGATGCAAAAACGTGGAGAAAGAAGACGATAGAGTAAGGCAGCCAACATACTGCAAACCCTAACACAATAGCAATGACCATCTTTAACGCATTTTCTTCCCTTTGTTGGCGTTGTCGTCCAACGTTGGCCAATTGTTCGCCTGGAATCTTCTGTGACTTGAGCTTTATATAGATGATAATATAAAGTATGACTATCAACACCAACGGGATTAAATTGAATATTATCAAAATTGACAGGGGAGTAATGGTCAAGGGACGAGGATTCTCCAAAGACTTCTTGCCAACTCAGCTCACATACCAACCCTATTGGATATTCAACAAGTTTGACGGCGAAGAGATATGGGGAGTAGACAGCCATCGCGATGATCCAAGTGGCGAGAATACAGAAAGGGCACAGCTTTGAACTGATGAGTGGAGAACGGAGGGGAAATACCACAGCT
>JAHPZR010050318.1:5000-12500 GCA_019787425.1 Platygyra sinensis | reverse complement strand
AGCTAACGTGAAAGGATTTGCTCATCTTTACTCTTGGCCTTTTCTTTAGAGTAATGTTTCTTTTTCAATCAATAATATCCCAGTTGGAGTTTTATGTTGTATTTAAAAGCAGGTGTCTGCAGCATGAAAAATATTTGAATATCCCAGGTGATAACATGATGCAAATGATTGACAGAAGCTTCCTGTTTATATGCGGCTCTCACACAGTCATCAGACATGGAGTTAATTAGGCGCCAGTTTAAGGATATTTTTATTTTCTGAGAAAACTATAACCTCACTGCCTTTTGAGGTAAAATCTGGTAAAACATTAACATATCAGAGAGGAGCTACCGCTAAAACTCATTATTGCAGAGTCAGAAATACTTTCAATTCATTTGAGTTCCCAATAAAGCTACTCTTAGCTGAATTTTGGAATTATTAAGGAACTAGGGGAAAGACGCCCCCGCCCCCTCCTTATTTTATTTTATTTTTTTTTGGGGGGGGGGGGGTGTAAAAAAAGAAGAAATGACATAAGGGAGAAAAGCCATCAGGACAAGTAAATCAAGACCGGGCTCCCCCCTTAGCTCAAGGTCTGGATCCGTCACTGCACTGTTCTAACTTTTGTTGTAAACTTTCCCTGCCTGCCTTTTCAATACAGTTCAAACACAATAAAGTACTGAATATATTTTCTTTATGATTTTGTTTCATACAGAACTAACAGCATAATTAGCAATTACGTGCTTCTCTTAAACAAAATGTTTCCTTATTGTTTTTTTTTTTTTAACGCTAACCATGCAAACCCTTGTCATTTTAATTAATATCACACTCTCCTTTCAATTCAACAGCCTTAATTCAAGAGGCAGCGAAGTTGTATTGATAATACAGCGTCTTGCACCTGGCTGGAATCAGCCTCTGTAGCTGGTTGGATTCTGCGCGCATGTGCTTTGTTTCGTCGACGGAGGCTCAAAAGAAACACCTTCTAAGACCCTTTAAAAACATGCTTGCTGCAAAAACGTCGAGTCACGTAACCAAATAATTGAAACACCATAATGCTCCCTGAATAGTTTTATGAAAAGTCTGAAAGTTTCACCGCTATAGAAAATAAAGTTAAAAATAAGCGCTGACACTTTGTGCCCACACCGGACCCTCTCACCTGCTAAAACGGGTGAAGTGTTGATCAGTACGTAGTGCCAATAAAATATGTGTGAAAGGCCCGGCATTCTTGTTACGGTACTTTCTGTGGTCATTCATGCACTCGAATGACCGTTAACAAACCCAACAAACTTTGTCATTATGACTTTGAGAAAGTGTTCTGAGCTTTGTACAAATTCATGAAAGTTTTCTTATGTAGATTTTCAAATTTACCAGTGGAAACTGATACCCTTAAAAATTGAAGAGGATTTTAAAGTATTCTCCGATTTTGACTCAACTTCGTAGTAAGCTTCAATGTATTTTAACAGAAGCTAGATGGCAAGATGTTCGATGTACTCTGGAATTTAGAAACGGTTGAGACCTCCTGAGTTATTTTCCAGGTAGCTTCAGTTGTGGCAAAGAGGAGGATATGATCACCGCCCATGGAATCAAAACTTAATGTTTTTCAGGACTGTTGGCTCTGAGGGTCGACCGTGAGATTGTTGACTGCTGTAATTCTTAACATGGTAAAAATCACATTAAGTACGAATTTGTGCCTGAGCTTTGCCTGCGTGACAGGCCGTATAGAAGGGGAGGGAAGTGAAAATGAGTGCGGAACAGCACGTTTCGAGAAGGAACGGGCTACAGGGACGCTATTGGGCGCATTCCATTCGACCCAAATTTCCGGAAATTCCGGTTGTAAAATCGAATGCAACAGAACGTTTCCGGAAAAACGTTTCGAAAATTTCGGTCCACCTCTCGAGGTTGTCCTTTTTTCTGGAAATTTGGAAATTCCGGAAATTTCCTGTTCCATTTGGCATTTCTACCCGGTATGAATCTGCCCCAGTTCCTTTAGCCGTGAAAGAAGATTTAGAAACCAAATAGAAAACAGTATTGAGATAAATAAATATTTTTTGCTTGATCTAATGGAAGAAAATTACAAGTGGAGGTTTCATAGTGAATACAAAACGATTGTAATCTCAGTGTTCAGAGAAAGGCTTAAAACCGTTCTTTTTGAATGCGATTCAAAGCAGTTTAAATTAATGTATTTTTTTTTACAAGTTTCAGGCTGAGGGACCCACTCGACTCACTTAAGGTTATTCCTCACAATTGCACTGCGCATCCTTTCTGCGCATAATTTATGGCGTCATTTAACGCGTTCTCGTGCACGTGCACGCTGAAAACATGGCGGATTTGCCTTGATATTGAGCTCTTTCAGTTGAAAAATGGCTATAGCTCACCAACGAGCATGGGCACCCCAATTTTTTTCTAGTCATTGTAATCAACTTATCATAAACTTTGCTTGAGGAAAGACTGATCTGATTTCTATTGCTGAAAATTGAACAAATAGCGAAAATAGCAAGTAAACTGTGGTCTTTTCTATTTTGCCCTATGGTAACCATGTGAAGAAATTTGGTTGAAATTTTAATCAAGGATTCAGCTTTCTGTCTTAATCAAACTTAAAAAGTTTATTTGTGTCCGATACAACGCATTGACTCTAGTTTAATGCGTGTTCTCATGAGTCTCGGTCACAAAAATTTACAGTTATTACTGGGAATGCGTTCTTGTAATAAGCGTTAAATAATGCCAAAGTGGGTCATTTTCAATGCCCCAGTGCTCCTTAATGAGTGTGGGCACCCCCCTTTTTTATTTCAAAATTGAAGTTCTCATATGAGAAATATTCAGTGGGCAAAGTTTGAACGAAAATCTATTGTCAGTTTTATTTCAGGGGAATTACCTTAAGAAGTATCATCAGTTACTGCGCTGTTTTATCTAAAAGAGGGTCTTAAGTCCTATGCGATAATTTCTACTAGAAATGAAACAGATACAAGGATTCATGGCACAATTTACGCGAATCATAAGAAAGGCAAAAGAGAGAAAGTATTCCAAGCCACAAGACCATATGTCCGGTGCAAAGACGTGGAGAGACAAGACGATAGAGTGGGGCAGCAAGCACACTAGAAGCCCTAACACAATAGCAATGACCATCTTTAACGCATTTTGGTCCCTTTGTTGGCGTTGTCGTAAAGCATTGGCCGATTGTTCGCCTGGAATCTTCTGTGACTTGAGCTTTATATAGATGATAATGTAAAGTATGACTATCAACACCAAGGGGATTAAAAGGAATATTATCAAAATTGACAGGGAGTAATGGTCAAGGGACGAGGATTCTCCAAAGACTTCTTGCCAACTCAGCTCACATAGCAACCCTCTTGGATATTCAACAAGTTTGACGGCGAAGAGATGTGGGGAGTAGAAAGCCATCGCGATGATCCAAGTGGCGAGAATACAGAAAGGGCACAGCTTTGAACTGATGAGTGCAGAACGGAGGGGAAAAACCACAGCTCGAAAACGATCCACTGCTATCAGAACCAGGCTCTGAACAGACACAGCAATGGAGACATCTGTTAAGAAGTAAACCAGCTTACATAAGGCCTGGCCAAGAGGACCACCGATCAGCAAGGAGTTTATGTAGAGCGATCGAATATTCCAAGGAATCAAGAAAATCGGAAACAGCAGATCGGACATGGCCATGTTGACTATGTAAAAGTTGATGGGTTTTCTCATGCTTTTCTTCTTGCAGACAATTATTCCGATGACAGTGTTCCCAGCCAGCGAAACAAGAAAAATCAGGCATAAAGCAAAGGTAATGCCGATTTTTTCTGCTGTAGGATTCCAGTAACAGCTCAATGGCTGTGTTCCATTCATCGTTTTGTTCAAGTCTTGTGACATAGTCGTTCAGTTTCTAGTTTTCCACTCTTCCGCTTGCGAATAACTTTTCTTCTGGTTTGATCAAATTCAGTAAGAACGTCGTCTATTTATGTTAACGCCCGAAGGCGGTCGGTATAAAGGTTTTTCCTTCATGTTGTCATTCGCGCGAAAATAATTACGTAACAATTTGACACGTCAAGTTCACGAGACAATCAGAGACTGCTCCTTGTCGACGTTTAAATTTAGAAATTTTAATGTCCAATACAATGACAACGCAAACCACCTAATCAACGGCTGCCGCGCAAATGTGTAGTATCTAAGTCAGCCTTTTAAGAAATAGACTCTTGTTATAGGTAAACTGGGCATTGCATGTGACTTCTTTAACAGTTAATACTTTGAGGATTAGATTCAACTCCCTGAGAGTCAGTTTCTTTAAAAAGCGCTTGCACCTGTCAAAAAGAGAAGGATCTGGATGGAGACGGGAGAGCAGAGGGCGTGTAGTTTGTTTTTTAGTCAAAATAAAAGAGAAACCAAAAAGTCTAAATTATCATCGTCAATTAAGAAACTTCTTAATTTGTCCCTTTTCTGAAAACTCACACCAGTTCTTATTGGGTAGAATGACTAGAGCAGCTTAACCTATACTGATGTACATTTCATGATTGTTATGCATTTTGCTCGGCGACAATCATGCATTTCATATCAGTTACTTCTCCGGCACACACATTCTTTTTCATATGGCTTGTTAATGAGGAAGAATTTTTCTATTATGATACCTCGTGACTTTAGATTTCTCACGCTCTCGGAGTTTGCGAGCCGAGCCGAGAAGTCTGGAATTCAGCCTAGATCATGTTTTCTCTGTTTTGCGAGAATTTCCGGCCTAACGTAAAATGTTTTAAAGCGGTATTCTTTCTAAGACCGTCATAGTTTAATAAGCAGCTCAAAAACACCTGGAAGATTCCCAATAATCGTGTGTTATAAATTGCTTTGTATGAGAAAAGTTTTAACAAGATCATTGTTCACGTTTTGATCAGTTTGCTGCAGCTTTTAGTGTTTGAAAATACTTCCTATTTTGTCTCCACTCCACAACAAATAACAACACAGCATCGCTGAACCAAATAAGTTTATTTGGGGACGGCTTGGCGAGAACCAACCCGAACACTGTATAACACAAACAATTTACAATTTACATGACTTAACCTAGAAAAGCAAGCAAGGATAAAGCAATCTCCGCACTTACAAGTCATTTGCTAGTGCCAATAGGGCTGGTGAGCTACAACACTCTTATTAATGAATAAATAAACCAAATATTTGACTTATTTCTACAGATAAGCACTCGGCAGTCTTGGTACCAGTTAGGCTATAGGACATCAGCTCCGACACTGCATTTGAATTTAAGATAAAAATGCCCTCTTGGTCTACTTCTCTAAAAGAGCTCTCGTTACAATCTTTGTGCCAGTTAGCCTGGGCCACAGCAAATCCGACATTTCATTAAACTATAATATAAACAAGCCATCTTGGCCACATCTCCATATCAGCTCTCAAGGTTTATGTCAGTTAGGCTGCCAGTTAGGCTGGAGAACATCAACTCCGACATAACATGATGACTTAACCTAGAAAAGCTAGCAAAGATAAAGCAATCTCCACACTTACAAATCATTCGCTGGTGCCAGTAAAGCTGGTAAGCTACAACACTCTTATTACTGAATACACAAAATACTTGGCCTTTCACCGGATAAGCACTCAGCAGTCTTGATACCAGTTAGGCTGGAGGACATCAGCTCCGACATTGCATTCGACTGTAAAATAAACATGTCATCTTGGTCTACTTCCCCAAAACAGTTCTCATTACAACTTTGTGCCAGTTAGGCTGCCAGTTAGGCTGGGTAACATCAATTCCGACATAACATCAGACTAACATCAGACTATAATATAAACAGGCAATCTTGACCTACATCCCCATATCAGCTCTCAAGCTTTGAGCCAGTTACACTGCCAGTTAGGCTGGGGATCATCAACTCAGACATTACATCAAACTATAACATAAACAGGCCATCTTGACCTACATCCCCATATTAGCTCTCAAGCTTTGAGCCAGTTACACTGCCAGTTAGGCCGGCTGGGGAACATCAACTCAGACATTACATCAAACTGTAACATAAACAGGCCATACTGGCCTGCCTCCCCGTATCAGCTCTCAAGCTTTGTGCCAGTTACACTGCCATGCAGTTAGGCTGGGGAACATCAACTCAGATATTACATCAAACTATAACAGAAACAGGCCATCTTGGCCTACATCCCCCATATCAGCTCTCAAGCTTTGAGCCAGTTACACTGCCAGTTAGGCGGCTGGGGAACATCAACTCAGACATTACATCAAACTATAACATAAACAGGCCATCTTGGCCTACATCCCCATATCAGCTCTCAAGCTTTGTGCCAGTTAGGCTGCCAGTAAGGCTGGGGATCAAAAACTCCTACGTACAATGTAAATAGATTACAATATAAACCTAAAGAACAAAAAAAGAAGAAAAAGAACAAAAACCTAGTTGAGCTGAGCAACCACTAACAAAGCAAATGCGGTTTGAACGGAGGCCAGAAAAAACCTGCCACAAAAAAACCCCTGTGGGGAAAAAAATGTGCAGGAAATCTGGGTAGGAACCAAGGCTCAAGCTCCAAATGATTTGAAGCCCATCCTACAAAGGCTTTACAAAAATGAAATTAGACCAGCCGATCCTACCGGACTAGATGCATAGTACCTGAAAAAGAAAGAACTAAACAAGGAAAAAATATTAAAATTAAACAAAACGAAACGAAAAGAACGCGGTTGGTTCTGAAGCCTAGATGACAACCACGTGTTATACCCGCTCTTATATACCCTACATTTCTACCCATGATGCCCCGGCCTAGAACCCAGGCCCTTGTTGTATCTCGTGCCGACAAAATAGTTATTTCAGCCTTATTCGCTAGCTCACACGTCAGAAATAACATTTTTTTCTACGTTCGTCTTATTGTAATGTAAATCAGGAATAGAGGTCTGCATGCTAAAGAAGATTTCACCCAATTAAATTTGAACGTGCAGAAATGTATTTAATTTGTTTAATCATCGGAGGTCTCCCATCCAATAGACATAATGTTTTTATCAGAGAATCTTACAATACTTTTAATGATAATTTTTAGGTAGAGTTATTGCAGTGTCCCCAGTTAGCCCGCATGGGCTAAATGCATTGACACGTAAAATAAATTAAGTTCTATCTTTGTATCTATCTGGTCATCCACTACCAAGTGTGATCAACATTTCTTGTCTCAAGCAAATGAAAACGCCGCTGTACATGGCATAACAGAAAATGCGTGCTTCTTAACTTGCAGACAGCTGCAGCTTTACTGGTTAAGATAAATTTGAAATTTAGTTAAAACTAATTTTCGACGCATACTCATTATAGCCAGTGAATGTAAGATATCATTTGAACTGTATTATATTTCTATGGACAGCAGGTCAAAATGTTTCAAGTTCTATCAAATACACCCTTCTTCACACATAACACATTCAATGGAAGTAAAATATACGATTACTATCATTTCATGAGGTAGATGTCGGGGAAGGTGTGTTGTAGTCGGTCTGCAAAAATTTAACGGCGCAACTCCTTTAAAGTCCTGATTCTCAAATGCACCAAAAGCTTG
>JAHPZR010050317.1:20000-29211 GCA_019787425.1 Platygyra sinensis | reverse complement strand
CAATTTTGTCTCTCCCCTCCTTTCCCCACCACCCCAAACACACACTTCACAAGAGAGGTGTTAATTAAACCAGTTTACGGAAATAACAAAATGGAGGTGACACTAAATCAATCAGAGGGCACACCACAGCGCTCCAAGCTCACTTTTTCAAAAAGTCACCTTTTGGCGACCTTTAACTGTAAAATGGTCACCATCACCTGACTTTCGCCAGAATTTTGGTTGGCAAAAATTTTTTCCACTCGCCATGGCGACCAAAATGGTCGCAGCTTGGAGCGCTGATGTCTGTGGACTATGCTAAGTAGGTGTGTGTCTAAAAGTGACATTTAAACTGGAGCATTATTCGTTAAATCAGTAGGTCTAAAACAAGGATGAGGGATGAGATTATTGGTCAGGATTTATTATGAGCTACCCACAACATGCTAACCTGAGTGTTGTTTGGGGTAACTAGAGTAGTATTTAGGCTAACCCACCACCCTTCACCCCTCACCCCCCCTCACCCCTCAGCCCTCACTGCTTACCATACACCCCTCACCCCCACTCTTCAACCCTCACTCCTTATCCCACACCCCTTGATCCTCAGCCCTCAGCCCTCAGCCCTTATCTTCAATTTTGGCCAGCCCCCGTGATACAAGATCTCTTGGATGATATTATGTTGTAATGTTTGAAAGGTTACTCTACATTTTTCCACCCCTTACTATAATGTTAATCTAATTAAGGTACTATATGCATGGAGTCTGCAGGGAAGGAGACAACTGCCATTATTCACATGACTTAAAAGATAAACCCTCGATGGTATGTCATCTTTGTAATTCACAGCGTTTTAGCATGTTATTACTTTATAATTTTGTGAGTCTTGCAGTATTTTTGTGAGTGTTTAGTTCAAGTCAAAATACTTTCACAGGTTCAAGAATGCAGTCACCTTTCATTGCTTAGTTTGTTTGAATCGTGAAAGTGAAAGTAAAAGTGACTTGCAGTATGGACTCAAATTGCCTGTATCTACCTATTACGGCTTGTAATTAACAGTTGATTACTGGTAATACTTAACTGTGCATCATCGAGTTCTGTTGCATGTGGAAACTTTGGAGAGGACAAAAAGAAAAGAGTAAAAATTTTGAGAAAAGTGCATGGCCCAAAGTATGAATGAATTGTTTTATAACATTGTGTATAGAAATGGCGAAGCCAAGCATACTTTACTTGCAAGCTTATGGTCATTTAGTTATTTTGATGGTCCTCAGATATTACAATATTTTGAACAGATACAACTTATAGCTGTATCATTTCCTTTAATAGGCACCTCAGAAAATGATAAGATGATTTCCTTTTTTTGCAATTTATTAATAATATGGGCAAGTTTTGAAAGTATATGAAAGGGGCACCTTTTTTCAAATAAAGGTATAAATAAGGATAAGGGTTAGGGGGTAGAGCCTCCTCATATAGAGCTTTGTAGTGCCCCCCTGGACTTAAATACCAAAGAGACAGAGACATTTATAATCATTATTAACATTTTCAAACATAATTTGGAATGTTTCTTTCAAAGGTTTGTAAGTATTATCTCCAAGGAGAATGTTCGTATGGAAACAGTTGTCGTTTTGACCATGTCAAGCCACCATCTGGAAGGTATGGCAGACATTTATTTTTAGATCCATTGCTTTATTAATAGTAAAAAACAGGGCTCAAAGTTAACGACCAACTGGTCGCATATGCGACTAGATTTTTGGCTGTGCGCCTAAAGAATTATATGTGGTCGCAACGCAGCACCTTAAAAGCCAAAGTACAGTGCTACTTCTCCAGTGCTTACCGGTACTTATCTGATCATACTTGCGTGCTCCAATTGATAAACATAAATTTAAACATAGATGTAACACAACCAGGCACCAAATAATAAAGTTGCATCATTTTCCTTTCATCTTTAGGCCTAATTTCCCAGTAGATTGAGCCCCAAACTCGAACTTTCATTTCTTCTCACGTTCTGTGTTGTAAACAACTCCACTGACACATGCAAATGAAAGAATGAAGCATGTGCTTCTTGCACAATCAATAAGTCAGAAAATGCAGACCGTTGTTATGGCAGTCATAGTGCAAGGTGTTCCCGGCGGAAAGCATGGAGATTGGGGATAAGATTAAATTGTGTTCTTGTTCTTAGTGAACAACAGTTACAGATGCTTTGATTTTGAACAGAAAGCTTTGTTTTCACTTGTCTGACATACAAAAACGCCCAGCATTTTCGGAATGGGCCGGTCCACGAATTCCATGGCTTGAAAGCTAGCCAAATGAGCAAACTTCATGCTAGTCTCACGAATACCCGCATGTTGAAAAAATCAACAATCTTCATGAACAGAATTTCAAAGGTGATTTAGGCAAACAACAAGCAATTGGATAGTGAGGATACTCAACAAAGCGACTTCAGTAGTTAATATATAAGCTTAACTCTTGTGTGAAATATCCTGATTCTTTTATTTGTTTTTGTTGTGTTAAATACTGCTACTGAATAGGCCCATATTGCAACATGAACCCAAAGTTGCTCTTTTTGGAGGGTTAAACATTCTTTTAGGGCAGGTGCTCTAAGTATTTGAAGCTGTGCGCCCAAAATTTTTAACTCTGCGCCTAAAATTTCGGCAGTGCGCCTAAAAATTTACACCTGGTCGCACAAGGCACAAGTGCTCCCAAAGCCAAAATAAACTTTGAGCCCTGAAAAAGTTGATTACGTTTTATGCAAGATTACAACCATAAGTCTATTCTCATTAGTTCACTTTGTGTTACAGCAAAACCTGCAGTGGATCTTTTGCTAAATAAAGTTAGTCAGATCAATCTCATTCCATACATGCAAGTCTTCTTAAAATTGTGCTTAGTTTGAAACAACTCACCCTCCCTCCAAGATAAAGTCAATTGTCTTAACAGGAAAATGAATGTCATCTAGAGTGTTTAGTATATCATATATCTTATGTAATGGATATATACTAAATTTGGGAGGTGTGGTGGCCTGGTTAGTGCACTCAACTCCGAAGTGAGCACTCTGGGTTTAAGTTCTGACTGGGGACATTGTGTTGTGTTCTTGGGCATGACACTTTGCTCTCACAATGCCTCTCTCCACCCAGGTTAATAAATCGGTGCTAGCGAAGTTAATGCTGGGGGGTACCCCTGCGATGGACTAACATCCCATCCAGGGGGGAGTAGAAATACTCCTAGTCACTTCATGCTATAGAAACCAGGATAAGCTCCGGCCTGATGGGCCATAGTGGGCTCGTATGCAGACAATACATCCTATTCCATGTTGTTGCAGCTGCCTGACTGTGATTTGAAATAATCACATCAAAATTGAGGGCTCTTCATGTGATGTAAACCATAATAACTTGTTAAGAGTAACATGGTTACCATAATAAGATGTTGTTGAAATATTTATTTCTATATTTAAGGATCAGAACTTCATCTGGCCCCAAACCAATACCATTACTGCGAGAAAATGATCAAGACAAAAACAAGGTACTAATTAAGATAATATCTGCTGACACATAATGTTTGAAATAAATTCTTATTTTACAAAATAATTGTTTTTAATTGTTTAGTTACATAGATTTGTAACTCAAGGTAGATCTCATAAAGTAGTTTTATCCAAGGTAACATACAAATTCAAAGACCAGAAGTCAGACAGAATTTTTGTTTTTCATTATAACTGCAATGATCAACCATATCTTCTCATTATCAAGATTGCGGATCAATTTATTTTCCATTTCTGAGATGTTCAAGGCAGTAAATTTCAGAACAGAGAAGAAGCCCTTACAATAAAGAGAAATACCTCTCACTAACCAAGTTCGAGGTCTGTACCGTAAGTTATGGACCAAGTTTTTTTCCCTTTGATTTATGGCCCAAGCGTGAAGTGTGCAGGCTATACTGAAATCAAAGGGAAAAATGAGGATCCGTAACTTACAGTACAGACTGAGAAGACGAGGTCAGTAAGATATTTATTATATCTCTATTGTGTGTCTGAAGGGTTTGGGAATGATTTCCACTCATGAGGAATGGCCTCAAATTTCTGAAGCAGGTCGAAAGCAAAACGAGTCAGTTTGAAGTCATTAGCATGCTTTAGTACACAATTTAGTGTAAAAGGAAGTTTTAATCTTTTACTTGCTACATAAGTTAAGAAAATTTGGTGATAAGTCACGCAACAGTTTGGCAACAAAAAACTTTAAATTTTAGCGGGCCGTGCAGGAGAGTACAACCCACTAAATTGACCAATCGCAGTGCAAATCATACAGAATATTTCAGAATGTCATGATTCAGGAGGAGTAGACCTGTGTGTGTTTTGTTTGAAGCTGAATAATTGTGGTTAGGATATCAATATGTTTTTTGGAACAGGTGTATATAATGGACCTTCTTTCAACTTTGACAGATGGTTACCCTCACGAAACAAAACAGGAAACATCCCAGCAGCTGGGTAGATGCACCTGAATTTGTTCCAGTAAGTATTAAGACCAAACTGTCCTCATCAAAAATCCAAAATTATCCCTTAATGATAGATTATTCAATTTCATATAAATTGGGGTATGACGTCACAATGTTACTATATGCATGGTAAAAACTCCGTGTTGTTTGAAAGTTTCATCTTTCCCTTGCAGTGTTTCCGCCAGACCGCGCCATTGTGGGAATCCTGCATTGCATTCAGAAAAAATGGAGAAAGGGCCAATTTAGCCCTTTACGTTGACAAGGCTGCATGCAGGCTTACCCAGGCATAGTATTCTAATAGCCATCGCAAGGCTCAAAATTGTGATCGATATGGTCGCCAATGCAACTAACATTTCTTTCTTGGCGACCAAAAATTCTGGTTTAGTCGCCATAATCGTGACTTCATTTCTCTACGATGAGGATCAATAATGGTTATTTACGCATGCCTTATGTTCTTATAGAAAACCATATATAATTTTTCACGTTGTTATTGTAAGATAGTTTTGTGCTGGTATGTAGATTTGTTGGCATGCAGGTTACATAATCATGCTAAGCAGTTAATATTTAAGGAGTTTGTCCGTTAGGAGTTGTCACTTCAACCGCATCTCCGCTTTTGATCAGTTCATTTCGGAAATTTTCAGTGTTTTTGGTTAAGATAGGTAAATGGAATTTAATGTAGTTAACGACTAGGAACTTATCTGGCCAGTAGCGTTTTTTTTGCAGGTGGTGTTAGTGTCTTGGCCATCTGTTAGCGTTTGTTGAGCATTTGGTGCGTTCTGTTGCATTTTGATATAGTTTATGAACGTACAGAGTTATGGCCAGGAGGTGCATGTAGTCTGGTCTGTGGCGTTCTTTGTAAGCGTTGGCCAGTGTCTTGGCTGTGTAGTAGCGTTTGTTTAGTGTTGGTGTGTTCCATAGTGTTTGCAGCAGTCATACGGCCGTGGGAGCCCAGGGGCTGACTTTGTCCAGTGGTATTCCTGGATAGTTCATGCAGTGTCATCCCATGTGCTTGCAGCATGTTCATTACTCTTTTAGCGTGGCATTTGTGGGTTCAGTTTTTGTAGTTTAGCGGTTCTCGGTGTTCCCTCCCTATCCCCCCTATAAATTTTTCTTTCCACTGAGCTATCTGGCGTGAGTGTGATGGGTGTCTGAGGGGGCCTTGGCACGGGGGGCTTGTGGCTTGGTTGCGGGTTGGGCAGGCCAGTTGGGTGTTCTAGTGGCTTGGGGTTGTGATTGTGGTTGCAGCCCCCAGGCTTCTTGGGCACCTACCCTTCATTAGC
This sequence comes from Platygyra sinensis, assembly GCA_019787425.1. Taxonomy (NCBI): domain Eukaryota; kingdom Metazoa; phylum Cnidaria; class Anthozoa; order Scleractinia; family Merulinidae; genus Platygyra; species Platygyra sinensis. The sequence goes on along the minus strand of JAHPZR010050317.1, from coordinate 23,491 downwards.
AACTTGGGTGTTAAATACGTTTTTGTGTTAATTACTATCCTAGGTCAATTTATGTCTGATCAGTAAACGTGATGCCCCCTCCTATGATTGGGCAAGTTAGAAATTATTTTGTTTTTGTTTCACTGCAGAGTGATTAGATAACAAATTCAAAGATCTTCACTTCTAAAACACTCAACATAAGAAAAGAAGTCAAACCATCCTTTTGTTTTGCTGCATTGATTCCCTCACATCGCAAAACTTCCAAATGGCTGACCGTCTTTGAAATCACCCTATAATGCATTGCAAACCCTTGGTCATTGACTACATCATGTATGCTTTTGAATTGTTCTTTTGACATGCAAGGGGCCTTCTTACCGGACCTTCATACTAGTATCTGGGGACAGTATCTGGTGACCAGACATTTGCATTTGGCGACTATTTTTACCAATTATTATCTATGGGCCCCTTTCCTAAAATATTGGCCCCTAAAAACAAGTCTTCAGGGGCCACTTTAGCCCTCAAGTAAAATTTTCTGGCTGAAACACTGTCTATTACACCAGTAGTAATGTTCAAGTTTGTATTGGATTGATTGGTCAGGTGTTCTAGTTGTTCAAAGTTGAACAGTACTTATCATTACTCAAATGTCCGATCTCCCCACCTTAATGTTAACTTATGAGAGTAATATAAATCTGTCAGTAAATGCAATTTTTTAATATTGTTTTTCCAAAGGGCAAAGCTTATCAGGGCTCAAGCTCATCAGACAGGGAGGCAGAAAGTGTAACTGATCCGGTGAGTATTCCAGACCCACATAAGCCTTTAAATGTGCCTTAGACACAGTAGTATAACAGGTAACAGGTTAGCCCGGCCCCTCCCCCCATCCAGGATGGCCGCCAATAAAAGTTTTGAGGAAAAATGACATCATGATCACGTGACGGTCCTTTCACTGCACAAAAGGTGGTGAACTGTGACCCCCCCTAAACCCCTCAACCCTAATAGCCCTACTAGCCCTACTAGCCCTAACCCTAACCACTTGGATTGTGGTGAGGTGTCGCACCCCTAACCCTAACTGCTAAGCCTTGAGGCCTTAACCCCTGTAAGGCCTCAAGGCCTTACCCTAGGCCTCCTAAGCCTTCAACCGCTGAGGGTAACCCTAACCGCCAAGACCCACGTGCAAACCCTAAGCCTTCACCGCTAAGCCTGACCCTAGGTCTTAAAGCGCTGTGGAACCCTAAAGCGCTGAGGAACTCTGGCTCCTAACCCTAGCTCCTTGACTCCCTGTAAGGCCTTAAGGCCCTAGGACACCCTAGGACCCCTAGCCCTAGGCTGACCTTGTGGACGTGCGCGTGCGCGCGTGCCTAAAGAACGTGAAGGGAGAAAGAACCCGAAAAAGCGGGGGGTGGTTGCGCACCCCTAAAAGAACCCGCAAAAAAAGCGGGGGGTGGTCGCGCCCTTGGCCTTAAGTTGAACCCTTGGCCTGAAGTGGGGGCCCTTGGCCTTAAGTGGGCACCCTCTGGTTAGCCTCGACCTAGGGCCTTAGCATGCAGGTTCAAAGGGGTTGTTTCGACCAAAAAGAAATTCCAGACGATGTTGCTTGTGCCTTTTTTTTATTTCTTCTACTCATCTTTAGCTGTACAAAGCGTCGTGTGTGTCGTTCTTCGCTCAGAATAGACCAAAATCTAGACCGAAATCTAAAGCAGTGATTTTTAAACTGTTACAGTAATGAGCCTCGTACCACGTACTATGCCGACCGTTGAGTAACGACTCGTTGTTGTAATAGACAAGACAATCAAAACAAAACATTACATTGTCAACAATGCCTCTGAGGAAATGGATAGCACATTGATCATCCCTCTTCTGGAGTAGAACCTGGCAAAAGGTGCAAACATCTCTGAAGCCTTGACAGTGTATTTTTTCCAAGCCTACACTTTTCCAAGTGTAGGCCAATGAGCAACTTGTTTGCAGCTGTGTTTTAATTGTTTTTTTTCCAAGATTAAGAACCCATTTTAAGAACCTAAATAGCCTAAAATTCTGTTAACTACCAGTTATACAAGAACCTGTTTAGGCTAACTCAATAACTCCTAAAAATGTAGGTTCTTAGTTGCGGGTTTTTACTGTATGCCAGAAAAGGATTCATTGTGAACAAGTATATAATTAAAATTTATGTATGTTCATTGACAGATCTAGGGGAGGGGCCATGGGGATCAGCCTCCCCACTCCCACATGGCCAAAAATTGTAAGGCCTATAAGGGTTGGAATTGTTTTAAACCCCCATCTTAATTTTAAGGCCCAAAACACTAGAAATTTTTTAGGGCCCTCCCACCTTAGAAAGAAGTCTGGATCCACCACTAATATATTGATGTATATCATCTAAGGCATCTAACACAGTAAAATTACTTTTATCATTACATTTTGCATTAGATGTTTTTTTTTGTGATAATTATAATAAAGAAAGGGGTCATGTTTTGGAATCTGGCACAGTCTACTAAGCTTCATTTAGTGGCAATGTAATGGACTGCTAGTCTGTCTGTCTGTCTGTCCTGTCTGCAATATCAGCAAACAATGAAGCATAAAAATAATTACAACTACAGAAAATAAAATCACATTCTCTCTTATTATATTTAGTAATTTTGCATTCTTTAATACTCTACTGAAAGAGGCCCAGTATAAGCAGTACTGAATTATTTTAAAAACCTGAAGATCTTGATGAGTTGCATCTTTTGGGAGTGTGCTGTAATCCAGAGAGGCCCTCCGAGAAATTGTTCATCGAGAGTAGAGCCTGCAGAATGCTATTCAAATAGCAAGTATTTCCTAAAATTTATGATACCTTTGGATCCATGATCTATTCGAATGATAACTAAGTGCTGAAGAAATAAATTGAGAAGTGCAAAAACCAAAGGAACAAAGCAAGCAATTAAAACTTTGCATGATAGCAATTTCCTGCGAAATTTGAAACTTTATTGATATGTAAATGTATTCAAACTCTTTCCCAGGCACCCGACTCAAGGTAACTACCTTCTCCTTGCCCTCCCTTCCCAGTGAACAACTTACTAACAACGTAATTATCTATTGATAGTAAGTTCCAGATGTTTACACTATTTTTCCAGACACCATGTTGGTGTCCCTTGGAGGTACACCAACGTGGCAGCTCCATACTGGGCTCTATAAATTTGTACAAAATATTTCGACAAACATTTCAAGTTTGGGAAAATGTACTCACCTAAAACTTGGAGAAGTGTCTTATTTATTTATCTCCTAGAACATAATTTCTTGACTTAACACACTGAATGGTTTTCGAATTATATTTGTAATTGCGTGATGGTGCAACCCAACAATTGCACTCCTTAAACAAAGAAATTCCCTCACTGAGAGCAGAAAAGACACGGAGCGACCAAAATTCTTTTTTTTTTTTTGGCGAAACTGTGCTTTTCGTTTTAGTGCAGAGTGCACTATTGAGATGGTTTGGGGGTTGACGCCGCTAGCACACTATTTCAATATGGCAGTAAGGTGTAAAC
>JAHPZR010050317.1:0-12500 GCA_019787425.1 Platygyra sinensis | reverse complement strand
CAGTACTGCTTATACTGGGCCTCTTTCAGTAGAGTATTAAAGAATGCAAAATTACTAAAATATAATAAGAGAGAATGTGATTTTATTTTCTGTAGTTGTAATTATTTTTATGCTTCATTGTTTGCTGATATTGCAGACAGGACAGACAGACAGACAGACTAGCAGTCCATTACATTGCCACTAAATGAAGCTTAGTAGACTGTGCCAGATTCCAAAACATGACCCCTTTCTTTATTATAATTATCACAAAAAAAAACATCTAATGCAAAATGTAATGATAAAAGTAATTTTACTGTGTTAGATGCCTTAGATGATATACATCAATATATTAGTGGTGGATCCAGACTTCTTTCTAAGGTGGGAGGGCCCTAAAAAATTTCTAGTGTTTTGGGCCTTAAAATTAAGATGGGGGTTTAAAACAATTCCAACCCTTATAGGCCTTACAATTTTTGGCCATGTGGGAGTGGGGAGGCTGATCCCCATGGCCCCTCCCCTAGATCTGTCAATGAACATACATAAATTTTAATTATATACTTGTTCACAATGAATCCTTTTCTGGCATACAGTAAAAACCCGCAACTAAGAACCTACATTTTTAGGAGTTATTGAGTTAGCCTAAACAGGTTCTTGTATAACTGGTAGTTAACAGAATTTTAGGCTATTTAGGTTCTTAAAATGGGTTCTTAATCTTGGAAAAAAAACAATTAAAACACAGCTGCAAACAAGTTGCTCATTGGCCTACACTTGGAAAAGTGTAGGCTTGGAAAAAATACACTGTCAAGGCTTCAGAGATGTTTGCACCTTTTGCCAGGTTCTACTCCAGAAGAGGGATGATCAATGTGCTATCCATTTCCTCAGAGGCATTGTTGACAATGTAATGTTTTGTTTTGATTGTCTTGTCTATTACAACAACGAGTCGTTACTCAACGGTCGGCATAGTACGTGGTACGAGGCTCATTACTGTAACAGTTTAAAAATCACTGCTTTAGATTTCGGTCTAGATTTTGGTCTATTCTGAGCGAAGAACGACACACACGACGCTTTGTACAGCTAAAGATGAGTAGAAGAAATAAAAAAAAGGCACAAGCAACATCGTCTGGAATTTCTTTTTGGTCGAAACAACCCCTTTGAACCTGCATGCTAAGGCCCTAGGTCGAGGCTAACCAGAGGGTGCCCACTTAAGGCCAAGGGCCCCACTTCAGGCCAAGGGTTCAACTTAAGGCCAAGGGCGCGACCACCCCCCGCTTTTTTTGCGGGTTCTTTTAGGGGTGCGCAACCACCCCCCGCTTTTTCGGGTTCTTTCTCCCTTCACGTTCTTTAGGCACGCGCGCACGCGCACGTCCACAAGGTCAGCCTAGGGCTAGGGGTCCTAGGGTGTCCTAGGGCCTTAAGGCCTTACAGGGAGTCAAGGAGCTAGGGTTAGGAGCCAGAGTTCCTCAGCGCTTTAGGGTTCCACAGCGCTTTAAGACTAGGGTCAGGCTTAGCGGTGAAGGCTTAGGGTTTGCACGTGGGTCTTGGCGGTTAGGGTTACCCTCAGCGGTTGAAGGCTTAGGAGGCCTAGGGTAAGGCCTTGAGGCCTTACAGGGGTTAAGGCCTCAAGGCTTAGCAGTTAGGGTTAGGGGTGCGACACCTCACCACAATCCAAGTGGTTAGGGTTAGGGCTAGTAGGGCTAGTAGGGCTATTAGGGTTGAGGGGTTTAGGGGGGGTCACAGTTCACCACCTTTTGTGCAGTGAAAGGACCGTCACGTGATCATGATGTCATTTTTCCTCAAAACTTTTATTGGCGGCCATCCTGGATGGGGGGAGGGGCCGGGCTAACCTGTTACCTGTTATACTACTGTGTCTAAGGCACATTTAAAGGCTTATGTGGGTCTGGAATACTCACCGGATCAGTTACACTTTCTGCCTCCCTGTCTGATGAGCTTGAGCCCTGATAAGCTTTGCCCTTTGGAAAAACAATATTAAAAAATTGCATTTACTGACAGAATTATATTACTCTCATAAGTTAACATTAAGGTGGGGAGATCGGACATTTGAGTAATGATAAGTACTGTTCAACTTTGAACAACTAGAACACCTGACCAATCAATCCAATACAAACTTGAACATTACTACTGGTGTAATAGACAGTGTTTCAGCCAGAAAATTTACTTGAGGGCTAAAGTGGCCCCTGAAGACTTGTTTTAGGGGCAATATTTTAGGAAAGGGGCCCATAGATAATAATTGGTAAAAATAGTCGCCAAATGCAAATGTCTGGTCACCAGATACTGTCCCCAGATACTAGTATGAAGGTCCGGTAAGAAGGCCCCTTGCATGTCAAAAGAACAATTCAAAAGCATACATGATGTAGTCAATGACCAAGGGTTTGCAATGCATTATAGGGTGATTTCAAAGACGGTCAGCCATTTGGAAGTTTTGCGATGTGAGGGAATCAATGCAGCAAAACAAAAGGATGGTTTGACTTCTTTTCTTATGTTGAGTGTTTTAGAAGTGAAGATCTTTGAATTTGTTATCTAATCACTCTGCAGTGAAACAAAAACAAAATAATTTCTAACTTGCCCAATCATAGGAGGGGGCATCACGTTTACTGATCAGACATAAATTGACCTAGGATAGTAATTAACACAAAAAACGTATTTAACACCCAAGTTGCTAATGAAGGGTAGGTGCCCAAGAAGCCTGGGGGCTGCAACCACAATCACAACCCCAAGCCACTAGAACACCCAACTGGCCTGCCCAACCCGCAACCAAGCCACAAGCCCCCCGTGCCAAGGCCCCCTCAGACACCCATCACACTCACGCCAGATAGCTCAGTGGAAAGAAAAATTTATAGGGGGGATAGGGAGGGAACACCGAGAACCGCTAAACTACAAAAACTGAACCCACAAATGCCACGCTAAAAGAGTAATGAACATGCTGCAAGCACATGGGATGACACTGCATGAACTATCCAGGAATACCACTGGACAAAGTCAGCCCCTGGGCTCCCACGGCCGTATGACTGCTGCAAACACTATGGAACACACCAACACTAAACAAACGCTACTACACAGCCAAGACACTGGCCAACGCTTACAAAGAACGCCACAGACCAGACTACATGCACCTCCTGGCCATAACTCTGTACGTTCATAAACTATATCAAAATGCAACAGAACGCACCAAATGCTCAACAAACGCTAACAGATGGCCAAGACACTAACACCACCTGCAAAAAAAACGCTACTGGCCAGATAAGTTCCTAGTCGTTAACTACATTAAATTCCATTTACCTATCTTAACCAAAAACACTGAAAATTTCCGAAATGAACTGATCAAAAGCGGAGATGCGGTTGAAGTGACAACTCCTAACGGACAAACTCCTTAAATATTAACTGCTTAGCATGATTATGTAACCTGCATGCCAACAAATCTACATACCAGCACAAAACTATCTTACAATAACAACGTGAAAAATTATATATGGTTTTCTATAAGAACATAAGGCATGCGTAAATAACCATTATTGATCCTCATCGTAGAGAAATGAAGTCACGATTATGGCGACTAAACCAGAATTTTTGGTCGCCAAGAAAGAAATGTTAGTTGCATTGGCGACCATATCGATCACAATTTTGAGCCTTGCGATGGCTATTAGAATACTATGCCTGGGTAAGCCTGCATGCAGCCTTGTCAACGTAAAGGGCTAAATTGGCCCTTTCTCCATTTTTTCTGAATGCAATGCAGGATTCCCACAATGGCGCGGTCTGGCGGAAACACTGCAAGGGAAAGATGAAACTTTCAAACAACACGGAGTTTTTACCATGCATATAGTAACATTGTGACGTCATACCCCAATTTATATGAAATTGAATAATCTATCATTAAGGGATAATTTTGGATTTTTGATGAGGACAGTTTGGTCTTAATACTTACTGGAACAAATTCAGGTGCATCTACCCAGCTGCTGGGATGTTTCCTGTTTTGTTTCGTGAGGGTAACCATCTGTCAAAGTTGAAAGAAGGTCCATTATATACACCTGTTCCAAAAAACATATTGATATCCTAACCACAATTATTCAGCTTCAAACAAAACACACACAGGTCTACTCCTCCTGAATCATGACATTCTGAAATATTCTGTATGATTTGCACTGCGATTGGTCAATTTAGTGGGTTGTACTCTCCTGCACGGCCCGCTAAAATTTAAAGTTTTTTGTTGCCAAACTGTTGCGTGACTTATCACCAAATTTTCTTAACTTATGTAGCAAGTAAAAGATTAAAACTTCCTTTTACACTAAATTGTGTACTAAAGCATGCTAATGACTTCAAACTGACTCGTTTTGCTTTCGACCTGCTTCAGAAATTTGAGGCCATTCCTCATGAGTGGAAATCATTCCCAAACCCTTCAGACACACAATAGAGATATAATAAATATCTTACTGACCTCGTCTTCTCAGTCTGTACTGTAAGTTACGGATCCTCATTTTTCCCTTTGATTTCAGTATAGCCTGCACACTTCACGCTTGGGCCATAAATCAAAGGGAAAAAAAACTTGGTCCATAACTTACGGTACAGACCTCGAACTTGGTTAGTGAGAGGTATTTCTCTTTATTGTAAGGGCTTCTTCTCTGTTCTGAAATTTACTGCCTTGAACATCTCAGAAATGGAAAATAAATTGATCCGCAATCTTGATAATGAGAAGATATGGTTGATCATTGCAGTTATAATGAAAAACAAAAATTCTGTCTGACTTCTGGTCTTTGAATTTGTATGTTACCTTGGATAAAACTACTTTATGAGATCTACCTTGAGTTACAAATCTATGTAACTAAACAATTAAAAACAATTATTTTGTAAAATAAGAATTTATTTCAAACATTATGTGTCAGCAGATATTATCTTAATTAGTACCTTGTTTTTGTCTTGATCATTTTCTCGCAGTAATGGTATTGGTTTGGGGCCAGATGAAGTTCTGATCCTTAAATATAGAAATAAATATTTCAACAACATCTTATTATGGTAACCATGTTACTCTTAACAAGTTATTATGGTTTACATCACATGAAGAGCCCTCAATTTTGATGTGATTATTTCAAATCACAGTCAGGCAGCTGCAACAACATGGAATAGGATGTATTGTCTGCATACGAGCCCACTATGGCCCATCAGGCCGGAGCTTATCCTGGTTTCTATAGCATGAAGTGACTAGGAGTATTTCTACTCCCCCCTGGATGGGATGTTAGTCCATCGCAGGGGTACCCCCCAGCATTAACTTCGCTAGCACCGATTTATTAACCTGGGTGGAGAGAGGCATTGTGAGAGCAAAGTGTCATGCCCAAGAACACAACACAATGTCCCCAGTCAGAACTTAAACCCAGAGTGCTCACTTCGGAGTTGAGTGCACTAACCAGGCCACCACACCTCCCAAATTTAGTATATATCCATTACATAAGATATATGATATACTAAACACTCTAGATGACATTCATTTTCCTGTTAAGACAATTGACTTTATCTTGGAGGGAGGGTGAGTTGTTTCAAACTAAGCACAATTTTAAGAAGACTTGCATGTATGGAATGAGATTGATCTGACTAACTTTATTTAGCAAAAGATCCACTGCAGGTTTTGCTGTAACACAAAGTGAACTAATGAGAATAGACTTATGGTTGTAATCTTGCATAAAACGTAATCAACTTTTTCAGGGCTCAAAGTTTATTTTGGCTTTGGGAGCACTTGTGCCTTGTGCGACCAGGTGTAAATTTTTAGGCGCACTGCCGAAATTTTAGGCGCAGAGTTAAAAATTTTGGGCGCACAGCTTCAAATACTTAGAGCACCTGCCCTAAAAGAATGTTTAACCCTCCAAAAAGAGCAACTTTGGGTTCATGTTGCAATATGGGCCTATTCAGTAGCAGTATTTAACACAACAAAAACAAATAAAAGAATCAGGATATTTCACACAAGAGTTAAGCTTATATATTAACTACTGAAGTCGCTTTGTTGAGTATCCTCACTATCCAATTGCTTGTTGTTTGCCTAAATCACCTTTGAAATTCTGTTCATGAAGATTGTTGATTTTTTCAACATGCGGGTATTCGTGAGACTAGCATGAAGTTTGCTCATTTGGCTAGCTTTCAAGCCATGGAATTCGTGGACCGGCCCATTCCGAAAATGCTGGGCGTTTTTGTATGTCAGACAAGTGAAAACAAAGCTTTCTGTTCAAAATCAAAGCATCTGTAACTGTTGTTCACTAAGAACAAGAACACAATTTAATCTTATCCCCAATCTCCATGCTTTCCGCCGGGAACACCTTGCACTATGACTGCCATAACAACGGTCTGCATTTTCTGACTTATTGATTGTGCAAGAAGCACATGCTTCATTCTTTCATTTGCATGTGTCAGTGGAGTTGTTTACAACACAGAACGTGAGAAGAAATGAAAGTTCGAGTTTGGGGCTCAATCTACTGGGAAATTAGGCCTAAAGATGAAAGGAAAATGATGCAACTTTATTATTTGGTGCCTGGTTGTGTTACATCTATGTTTAAATTTATGTTTATCAATGGAGCACGCAAGTATGATCAGATAAGTACCGGTAAGCACTGGAGAAGTAGCACTGTACTTTGGCTTTTAAGGTGCTGCGTTGCGACCACATATAATTCTTTAGGCGCACAGCCAAAAATCTAGTCGCATATGCGACCAGTTGGTCGTTAACTTTGAGCCCTGTTTTTTACTATTAATAAAGCAATGGATCTAAAAATAAATGTCTGCCATACCTTCCAGATGGTGGCTTGACATGGTCAAAACGACAACTGTTTCCATACGAACATTCTCCTTGGAGATAATACTTACAAACCTTTGAAAGAAACATTCCAAATTATGTTTGAAAATGTTAATAATGATTATAAATGTCTCTGTCTCTTTGGTATTTAAGTCCAGGGGGGCACTACAAAGCTCTATATGAGGAGGCTCTACCCCCTAACCCTTATCCTTATTTATACCTTTATTTGAAAAAAGGTGCCCCTTTCATATACTTTCAAAACTTGCCCATATTATTAATAAATTGCAAAAAAAGGAAATCATCTTATCATTTTCTGAGGTGCCTATTAAAGGAAATGATACAGCTATAAGTTGTATCTGTTCAAAATATTGTAATATCTGAGGACCATCAAAATAACTAAATGACCATAAGCTTGCAAGTAAAGTATGCTTGGCTTCGCCATTTCTATACACAATGTTATAAAACAATTCATTCATACTTTGGGCCATGCACTTTTCTCAAAAATTTTTACTCTTTTCTTTTTGTCCTCTCCAAAGTTTCCACATGCAACAGAACTCGATGATGCACAGTTAAGTATTACCAGTAATCAACTGTTAATTACAAGCCGTAATAGGTAGATACAGGCAATTTGAGTCCATACTGCAAGTCACTTTTACTTTCACTTTCACGATTCAAACAAACTAAGCAATGAAAGGTGACTGCATTCTTGAACCTGTGAAAGTATTTTGACTTGAACTAAACACTCACAAAAATACTGCAAGACTCACAAAATTATAAAGTAATAACATGCTAAAACGCTGTGAATTACAAAGATGACATACCATCGAGGGTTTATCTTTTAAGTCATGTGAATAATGGCAGTTGTCTCCTTCCCTGCAGACTCCATGCATATAGTACCTTAATTAGATTAACATTATAGTAAGGGGTGGAAAAATGTAGAGTAACCTTTCAAACATTACAACATAATATCATCCAAGAGATCTTGTATCACGGGGGCTGGCCAAAATTGAAGATAAGGGCTGAGGGCTGAGGGCTGAGGATCAAGGGGTGTGGGATAAGGAGTGAGGGTTGAAGAGTGGGGGTGAGGGGTGTATGGTAAGCAGTGAGGGCTGAGGGGTGAGGGGGGGGTGAGGGGTGAAGGGTGGTGGGTTAGCCTAAATACTACTCTAGTTACCCCAAACAACACTCAGGTTAGCATGTTGTGGGTAGCTCATAATAAATCCTGACCAATAATCTCATCCCTCATCCTTGTTTTAGACCTACTGATTTAACGAATAATGCTCCAGTTTAAATGTCACTTTTAGACACACACCTACTTAGCATAGTCCACAGACATCAGCGCTCCAAGCTGCGACCATTTTGGTCGCCATGGCGAGTGGAAAAAATTTTTGCCAACCAAAATTCTGGCGAAAGTCAGGTGATGGTGACCATTTTACAGTTAAAGGTCGCCAAAAGGTGACTTTTTGAAAAAGTGAGCTTGGAGCGCTGTGGTGTGCCCTCTGATTGATTTAGTGTCACCTCCATTTTGTTATTTCCGTAAACTGGTTTAATTAACACCTCTCTTGTGAAGTGTGTGTTTGGGGTGGTGGGGAAAGGAGGGGAGAGACAAAATTGCAGGGAATCCTGGGGAGAAGACGTTTCAGAGCTGCATAGTTAAGATCAAAAGATAACAGGGCAGTATGAAGGAAAAAGGCAAGATAAATTTAATTTCTAAATGATTGTTTTAGATAAAGCCCGGGAATTTAGAAGGGTGCTACTAACAGAAAACGGGAACTTCTGACAGTGATAAGATATATTAACCTGTCCATAATTTGTGGACACGTAAGCTTGAAAGATTTCGCTCGTTAAGACTTTCATAATAAACTCTTGTACAAAAAAAAAAACAAGCAAGATCCTCAAAGTCAAATAACTTAAAAAATAGATCTCCGCCGGTAACAACCGGCAACCCTGAATCGTACCTGCATAAGATTTGTTTCGTTGCCGACGTTGACCTTGGGAGAGAAACGATCGTAAGGAATTGAGTAAAAACAAGAAAGCAGAAACCATAAGATCACCTTACCCTTGCCGAACAGCCATTCAAGAACCTAGACGTGATTACGAATGGTGAAAGATTGCACATATAGTGGATTTCATATAGTGTGAAATCCTTGAGTCGTATTGACATTTTTACGGATTACCGCTGACTTTTTGCAAGGGTTTCTGGGTATTATAGTTCGTCCCCAGTGTCTCTTTAGATTCTTTTGGTTACACATTTTTCATAAACGAATTTTTAAAAGGTTACCAAGTTCTGCGCATGCTTGCCACGTCAACCAGCTGGCAAGAAGTACGACAGGCGTAATCACCGGTAAAAGTCACAGTCACCGGCAAGTCGGCAAACAATTTGTCATTGATCTGTGTCTTTCCCAACAATGGCCCTAAGAGGAAGGATGCGTTGTGTTTTTCTCTTGCTTTTTCTCTTTTCAGCTATAAATGGTATGCATGATGACGACCATCCACCCTTTGATGAAGAACACGATACCGATCATGTTCATCAACATCATCACCATCATCACGATCACAGTGACCACCATCATGGCCATAGCCACCATCATCACGGGCACAGCCACGATCATCACACAGAAGATGTTAAGATGAAAGTGCCTCATCACGGGACTGGCAGCTCTCCTAAGCTATCCGATCAAGGTGGAAACCTGTCCAAGTGGCTACAAGCTATTTCCGCCACTCTGCTGATCAGCGCAGCACCGTTCTTCATCTTGTTTTTCATTCCACTACAAAGCAACTCGGCCGAACAGCAACCCCTGTTGAAGGTTCTTCTGGCTTTTGCTTCAGGGGGCCTATTGGGAGATGCATTTCTTCATTTAATTCCTCATGCGATTTCACCACATTCACACGGAGGGGAAGGCGGCCATGAACATTCGCATTCTCACTCACACTCACACTCACATAGCCACGAAGCAGACGGCCATGGCCATGATCATTCGTCAGAAATGGTAGTCGGTCTCTGGGTTCTAGCCGGCTTGATAGCTTTCCTCATGGTAGAGAAGTTTGTTCGGCTGGTAAAAGGAGGACATGGCCACTCTCACAGCGCCCCGAAAATTGAAGCTAAGAATGGGGACGTCGCTACTAAAACGGAGAGCGAAACCAAAGATTCTCTACCCGAGGAAACTGATAAGGAGTTGCGGAGAAGGAAGAAGACAGACGAGACGACAGAGAAGGAAACAAAAACAGAAACAGCCTCAGGTAAAATAGAGAAAATACAGCAAATCCTTCGTGTTATATGGAAAATATGAACTTAGTTTTCAAGTCACGTTTCTTAAATTTTTAATTTTGCTTTTCCAGAGCAACAAAGCTGTATTTTAAACCTCCTTTCAATCGTTTCGAACTATAATTTGACACGTAAGTACGTCTCGTCGTATTTTATTCAATTTGTACTGTCAGAATGTTTGTTTTCCAACATTATTATTCCTCTGTCACGCTTTCCCACTCTACGAAAAAATAATTTCCAAGACATATTAACATTTTCTGATTCGGTGCGCAGGTCTATCTTTAAGCTTAACACCAATTTCACAGTTCATTATTCGGCAGCTGTAGTTTCCCACGGTACTGTTTTTATTTTAACAAAAATCCATTAATTTTGAGTGTATTTTTTCAGCTTCTTCGAGACTTTCGAGTTCTAAATCAACACAAAATCCGATCCCTGCGACGCGCGAATCATCCTTATGCAAATTTTTGCCTTAGTCGACGTGTCAGTGTGAAATCGATCTCTGTGGCTGAATAAATATTCTCAAACAAAGACGCAACCTTTCGTGTTAAAATCATTATTTTAGCTATCTTGGACAGGATTTAATCGGCAATTTTTGGATTATCGAGATAGATTTATTAAACTTTTGATTTTGCATTTTTTTGCTTTTTTCAATATTTTTATTGTGCTATTAAAAATATATTTTGCTGATCATTTCATCGGAAATAAAGGGTTTTTTTTCTTGTTACAGTAAAACCTAATCATAGAAACAGTTAATTTTACTTGGTTTGCATGGTTGTTGTAGCAACATTTCTGCTCAAATGCTATCCTTTTGTTTAGTTCATGATTTTTTGACAACATGAATTTATCATTTCTATTATTTTATGAAAATTAAAATTCAATTTTACAGTGAGGCAAATTTTACATTTCTCCAAGCAAGTGGCAGCTGGTTGACCTCCTGAATTTCATTTTGTCCTATACATGAAGGAAAAAGTATTTAATATACATTAATTTATAAAATGTTCATTTGACAAGGGAGTTTCTCACTTTCATAAATTGCCAAGTTAGATGTTCAAATATGACAGTACTTAAGAATTTTTAAAAGTTCTTGAGAAGTTGAAAGAACACTTGGCTGCACCTTGTGCTTCTTTACCAACTCTTGTGTACTTAAAATTTCTAGATCATAAAACTCTGAGTAATGGATCGGAGTTGGTTTACAATTTCTCTAACTTTTTAAGATCTAGAGGTGTTAATAGCCAAAAGGTGAGAAGTGAAGGTGAAGCTGTTCGATTTTAAAAGGGGACCAAAGTGAGGGCTCAGTCCATTCTTCCTCTAATACAGCGCTCCAAGCTGCGACCATTTTGGTCGCCATGGCGAGTGGAAAAAATATTTAGCGACTAATAATTTAATTCTGGCGAAAGTTGCCAAATTGGCGACCAACAGATTAAAAGAGAAACTTGAAAAATTATCAATAATAGGACGAATTTAATCAATAGTACAAGTACTTTCTCTTTCCCCCTCTGGTCGTTCAGAAACACAACATGAATGCGTAAACTTACTGTAGCAAAGTAAAGTGTTGAAACATGCCGTTCGGCGCATTAGCCATTCATGTAATATCTCATGAAGTGTCCTCCCCTTCAACTTACTGTTTTTAGCAAGGTGTAATATGTCATGAAGTGACCTCCCCTTTGAGTTTTTTTTTGGCGACTGAATTTTTTTTTATGGCGACCATTTTAAAATTAAAGGTTGCCAAAAGGCGACTTTTTGTTTGAAAAAGTGAGCTTGGAGCGCTGTAATAAGGGAGATGAAGATAGAAAATTTTGATCCTTCAGACCTTATACCGGGTTTAACATCAATAGAAAGGGTGGAAAGAGATATGAAGGATGGTTTCTATTCAGTGAGAATTTTTTATTCCATGTGGGATAGTGAGACAGCTATCAGCAGTATTGTTTTGTCATAATTTGTTGTGCATTACCAGGATTTTATCATTGTAATGAGATGAAAAAGCTCACAGGCACAGTCCCTTAGTCAGCTGTTTTATAAAATTTTACAAAACCAAAACTTTTGTAAAATGTCTTTGAAATTTTATAAAAATTTTACCCAGCCTTTGTATGGAGTTTTTTTATAAAATCATGTAAAATTTTATAACATTATCCCATGTAAAAATTCATAAAATCTTGCAAAATAGCCCAGAAACTCCATTATGAAAACTAATTTTATAGAACTTAATGAAATTTCATAAGCTAAGCCATTTTATAGGAAAAAATCCCCTTTCACACACCTTTAAATTTCATTGCAACTGAGGAGTGGTAGAAATCCTAATTAACTAGTGTTTCAATAGCCCTTTTCACGGTTAGTTTTTCTCATTTGCATTACAATGTAATCCAACGTGGATGCGAGGCAATTTCGGGCTAAAACTGCAAAACAGCCCGAAATTGCCTCGCATACATGCTAAATTTTATTGTAATGCAAATGAGCAAAGGTAACCGTGAAAAGGGC
>JAHPZR010050315.1:0-16336 GCA_019787425.1 Platygyra sinensis | reverse complement strand
TAGTGGTCGCAGCGATAAATAACAAACGAGTAGAGGGGGTAAGTTTCTAAAGAAACTATGGTGCTGCGTCGGTGGGAGTATTACAGGATAATTTGGTTTTATCAACTGAGTTGATAATGTGAATTAGCCACCGTAAAGAGATTCGAAAGCTGACGTTTCGAGCGCTAGCCCTTCGTCGGAGCGAATCGAGGAATTGTGGGTTGTGTGTGGTTTATATAGAGAAATATGGAGCTACGCTATTGGTTGGTGCCTGGCAACGTGAAAAAAACAACAGAATAAATTAGTTGAATGAAAAAAACATAGGTAACTTTTTAGTCAGAAGTTCTTTCCAAACGAGTGAACTTTTCATTCTACGCCAACCTTTTCGTAGGCAATATTGAACACCAATTTTTCAATCAATACAACGGCCCCAAACCTGACCTCTACCGTCGCTACATTGACGACTGTGTCGGCGCAACTTCCTCCACCAGAGAGGAACTCAATCAATTTATAACTGCTGTTAATTCGTTTCATCCGGCTCTTAAATATACCTGGGAAATTTCCGACACTTCTTTAGCATTTCTAGATATTAAAGTTTCTGTCGAAGGCAACGGTTTATGCACCAGTGTGCACTACAAACCCACAGATTCTCATAGTTATTTGTTGTATTCATCTTCACATCCATCACATGTCAAGAATTCCATTCCTTAATTATTCTCAGTTTCTTAGACTTCGCCGCCTTTGTAGTGAGGACTCTGATTTTTCCTTAAAATCAGAGGAAATGTGCGAGTTTTTCGACAAACGTGGCTATCCTGCCTCTGTTGTTCAAGCAGGCCATCATCGCGCCCAACAAATCGATCGGCAGTCAGCACTACAAACGTCTAAGAAGGAGAATAATAATAGAATTCCATTCACTCTCACATTTCACCCTCACAACCACGCAGTAAAATCCATCATTCTTAAAAACTTTAAATTACTTCAAAATGATCCCGATACTGGTAGAATCTTTTCGCAACCGCCATTAATTTCATTTAAACGCGACAAAAACATAGGTAACTTTTTAGTCAGAAGTTCTTTCCAACGAGTGAACAACCCGGTACTTTTAAATGTGCACGCGCACCATGCAAAACATGTCCTTTCATTTGTAACGTTGAGAAATTGTCGGGGCCCAAACGATCTATTAAAATCACTGATCATTTTACCTGTACCTCAGCCAATGTCATCTACTGTATAACTTGCACTCTCTGCAAAAAGTTATATATCGGCGAAACAGGTAGACGACTAGGCGACCGATTCCGAGAACATCTTCGCGAAGTTGAGAAAGACGACAAAAACGCATCTAAACCGGTCGCTAGACACTTTAATCTGCCGAATCATTCGAAGCAACATATGGCGGTCTGTGGCCTCTCCCTACATCAAGGAGGCACGGAAAGCCGCAAAACTCTAGAACAAAAATTTATTTTTCAAATCGGCACTGTTAATCCTCACGGTATCAACGAACGCTTTTCATTCAACTAATTTATTCTGTTGTTTTTTTCACGTTGCCAGGCACCAACCAATAGCGTAGCTCCATATTTCTCTATATAAACCACACACAACCCACAATTCCTCGATTCGCTCCGACGAAGGGCTAGCGCGCTCGAAACGTCAGCTTTCGAATCTCTTTACGGTGGCTAATTCACATTATCAACTCAGTTGATAAAACCAAATTATTCTGTAAATAACCGCCTCTTACTATTAACTGCACTGTGGTAGTGGCCAACTCGAAAGCTCTGCTCTTTTGGCCACTACGCACTATTTCAAGTATATGCCTGTTGCACATGTAAGCTACTTTTCCTTTGTTTTTTTTTTTTACCTTAATTCTGTTCCTTTTCTATTCTTGTAAATTAACATTGTGTGAATAAGTGTGAATAAACTGAACTGAATTGAATTGAATTGAATTGAATTGCCACGGTTTTAATTGAAGATCTAGAGTAAGCCTAACAAGATGGCTTAGCTCAAAAAAATGTCGGGGATCACGCGATTTATAACGACGTTCGATTAGTCCGCACGAGTCAAAAAAGATAATTGATGATACAAACTAATTAACGTGCGGAAAAAATTGAAATAGTCTGAAAAGAGAAGATTCTCATTTAATTTAGTTGCCTTCTCTGAATTTCTTCACTAGTACTTTAATAACACAATTATGGCTCAAGTAGGAGTAACATAAACAGCTTGCGTGACACCCTTGGTAACACAATCAACTGTTTTCAGTACTTATAAGGTCATGGTTTACGTAAGGATTAGTTTGCTGTCACTTTGAATCAGGTACAAAATGGCGGAAGCAGCAAGAAATCGGCTACCTTCGGGTTATGACGACGACTTTGTGGACGCATTTGAAGATGATTTTCAGTGCTTGATATGCTATTTGCCGCTTAAGGAGCCGGTTTTAACGCGATGCGGTCACAGGTATTGCAAAGAATGCCTCGAGGAACATTTTAGAAGGTACGGTTTTCTTGACTTCATTTCGCTTCAATATTAATAGTGTCTAGATACCCGGCAGCCGGGAAGTGTTTTTAAAATACTCTATACCCGGCAGTCTGAAATTATTCCAGAATTTTCACGGAAAAAACTCATCCAATCCTTCTTTAAACTGTAGATCTTAGTTAAGAAATGTCAATTAAGTGATTTCAATCATAATTTTGGCTTTGTACGTTGTTGAGGAAATTCTCGAGCTTGGGCACACTGAAATCTCGATGTTTCGACACTTAGAAAAATTCGTACTGTGACTCCGGTGTCACCTCTCAGAGAATAATTTCTACAAAAATTGAAGTTTGAATCCTGTGAGAGTATTCGATATTTGTTCAGAAATGCGAAGCGATTCTAAGTAATGTTTCGCTTTTGTTGTGGACGAATTCTCTTGGCTTCGGCAAACTATAAGAACCTCGACTCACGGTCACGTTTGGTCAAAAAACTAGATACCTGGCAGTCAAAAATTCATGAATAATATATACATTTAATATCCACTAAAATGATCATTGAAAATTTCCGAGAGTGTTTCAGCATGTCGATCTTTGGTTGGAAACACCAAACGAGTTTCTAAGACGTTTTGGATTTGCACAATTTGTACAAACGTTGTGTGACTCACGGACACAAGTGCCCCGGGGGAGGGGGGGGGGGGGGTACTTGACCAATGTTTGGGTACAGGGGTGCCGCTGAGGGTTTGAAATCCTGACCCTGTTTAGGACAAAAATACGCTAAAAACCCTACCCTGTGTAGGACAACAACCTCCATTTTAAGACCCTGTTTAGGACAAGCGACAAAATGCACACTCGCTGGTTTTACAGGAATTTACACTGTTTTAATAAGTCATTCAAATTAAAGAAATCATGCTCGATGCGTCTAAAACCAAGTTGTTGCGTGTCTACACTTTAACTAAACAAAAAGCCGTCAAGCATTAAGCTCTAAATCAGCGAGGCAAAATGCCGTCATTGCATCTATAGAATAATGAATAAGAGGAACTTATTTTTGAGGTTAATTTTATTTTGATTACAGCACTAATAGAGCTTTTACAGAGAAAAAAAATATCCCTAAACAATATATATATACCAGCGGGATCCCTCATCACGGTCTGCGCGACACAGTAACATCTTTCTTTCATCGCGTTATCCAAGACAAAGAAACTAGACCTACCATATGTCTGTTTACTCAGTTGATATTGCGCAAATCAGAAAAAAAAAAAAATGCGTCGCTTTTCTGCCGCTCGATCGCACGCTCTTTCAACTTCTCGCAGGCTCCGGGTTGCAGGCCAAGAAAAGAAAGAGACTGCTCACAGTCTGGGTTAAAGTCTCTCGGGCTCGTAATACCATACCCTGTTTAGGACAGAAGCAAGTCGAATTGTATACCCTGTTTAGGACAGCGAGGCCAAAAAAACATACCCTGTCCAGCGGCACGTCCCCGTATAGCCCAAATAAGAGAGTACCCTCCCCCCCCCCCGGGCACAAGTGTTATTCCCTGCGGCGGACTTTCGTCACCGAACACTCGAGCGTTTTGTAGCTGTTTGCGCTACTTTCCCGAGGCAAGTGTGGAGGCCTGAAGTTGTAAATCGCTTGCAATTTTTACACCGACATCGAAGCAGATTCAAAAGGAAATTTTGGTGGAAAAACGAGAGGAATTTCTGATTGCCGGGTATGTAGTTTTTGAAAAATCGTGCCCGTGAGTCACACAAAGTTTGTACAATTTGTGCAAAATCAAACCATTGTAAAAACTCGCTTGGTGTTTCCGACCAAAGATCAAAATGCTATGCTGAATTAAAAGATCATTTTAGTGGATATTGAATGTAAAGATTATTCACGAATTTTTGACTGCCGGGTATCTAGTTTTTTGACCAACCGTGCCCGTGAGTCTGATCAAATCATACCAAAACCTCCAGCCCCTGTGGAAAATCCTGAGATCAAATACCCCTCACCCTGGGAACAAATTGGTCAGGGATTAAAAAAAAAACACACAACAAGTAAACAAAACACAACGAAAAGAAACCGTTCACACTGAATTGATCATTAACAACATATACTTTAATAAAGCAATAGTTTTCTTTTAATACATCTGAACAAAACTTGCTGCGGATTATTAAATTTTGCAAGAATATGAATTTCACATTGCAACAGAGCATTTCTGAACAGTGCTAGCTTTGAAATGTTAAACAGCACATTCAGTGCATAGCCACTTTCCACTTGGTGCATCCACAAATCCCACGCATTCGAAATGGAACCACTCTGTAGGGCAGCCAGGATTATCACAAGCAATCATATTACCAGACTCCGAACCACCACAAAGACACCAGAACTCATTCCCAGCAGTGACTACCTTATCACTGGACTTCTGTCTGGCTGACTTCTGTTTTCTTGCAGTAGCAGCTTTACGAGCACCACTGAGCTTGTCGTCACTTCTTTACAGAATCAAGATGTGTTACCCACATTTCAACGTCTTCAGTACTAAGAAGGGTTTGCTTTGCAAGTTCTTCTACATCTTCTGAGTTCAAGTCTCAGCTCTCCTTTCGAGCTTTCTCAAAGCTTTTCTTAATAACAGTATTAGGAGGGTAAGTATGAGCTGCGGGTAAATCGCTGCTGTCTGTGGCTACAACCTTTTCCAGACACATAAACAGCTTGTACCACTGTGTCTTGTTGTGACTAGGGTGAATTGTCTTCGTTCGATAAAATGCCATTCAGTCCATCGAAACTATACCTCCAAATGACTGGGGCCCTCATCGGTACCTCCATCAACTCTAATGCAATCAATGGTCTTCCCTTGAAAGCACACACCCATTTCCGGTTTCTCTTTCAAACTGTACGAGTCAGCAAGATGCTGTTTGGCTGTCTTCCCGTGTAGGACGCCAGGTGCTTTTACCACCCCAACAGACACTTGACCTGTGTTTTCCGTCTTCATAAATAGATTAGACGATGTTTTCAACCGTAGTCAAATCTCCCTGCTTCCCCGAGGTGGGGACATATAAAAGAGCAAAACACATCTTATCTACCAGCCCCGGGGGACAGATCTCTGATTAAAAGTGCTTCTATGCCCCTATTATCCCCTTATCTGTCCCGGGTCCGGGGGGTGGGGGTTTCAATTGACTAGTGCATTATAGTATGCCGAAGCCAAGAGAATTCGTCCACAACAAAAGCGAATCATTGTTCAGAATCGCTTTGTATTTCTGAACAAATTTCGAATACTCTCACGGGGTTCAAACTTCAATTTTTGTAGAAATTATTCTCTGAGAGTTGACACCGGAGTCAGAGTACGAATTTTTGTAAGTGTCGAAACATCGAGATTTTAGTGTGCCCAAGCTCGACAATTTCCTCAACCACAAAGCCAAAATTATGATTGAAATCGCTTGACATTTCTAAACAAAGATCTACAGTTTAAAGAAGGAATGGATGAGTTTTTCCGTGAAAATTCTCGAATAATTTCAGACTACCAGATATGGAGTATTTTAAAAACACTTCCCGACTGCCAGGTATCTAGACAGGATACATAAAAAGAAGATCTTCTTCATTCGGCGCTTACTTTTCATATTTTACAGCTACTTGTTTGGATTGCAATGCTTACGATTAAGTATGCTTGCTTCTGTTGGCGTCCCCAACTGGGGTGATTACTTAGGTTATTAAATTTTCACCTCTTGAAATTGTCTTGCACGATTTTGGTCATTTTGGTCTCAAACTGGGTCTGGTTTTTGCCCTTTAGTCTTGGACTAGGTATGTTTGGTGTTTTTCAGATGAAGCTACTTTTTTCACCATTATTGATAGGGCCAGCAATTAAAGTCATTCACAATACCTATAAAACATGTACATTTCTTTAATCTAGAATTTCTTCCTCAGGCTTTAGTCCAGTCGTCTTTTATTAGTCACTACAATCATTTACATTACAATCAGATAATATTTGGAGGCAGGGTGGCCGAGTGGTCAGCGTGTCGGACTCGCAATCCGCCGGTCCCGGGTTCGAGTCCCTCTCTAACCACTACCTGGGTTCAGTTTGTTTCTAGGATTTTGAGGACCTCGAATCCTCGGCCACGCTTGTAAACAGCCAACTGGTTTGCTCTCTGCCAGTTGTGATTCTTAACCACTTGTGTCAAGTACTGCCGAGGGTAAATAAAGGTTTTCACCGTACGTTCAAACTCTTATCCATCAAGAATGCGAACGTGTAAAAATGGTTCTTGCTCGCCTGCATAATCCTGAAACCCTCATAGAGAACACCATCAGACATTTTATCGAAATGAGAGTTACTGAGAATGTGTGTTCTAAGCAGTAAGTATCCGACGAACAAGATGCCCCCATCAGAATTGTGTTACCGTTCAAAGACCAGAAATCGGCAAATGCGGCAAGACACCAACTCAGCGATCTCAGTCGAAAGATTGATGCCGTCGTCCAGCCTGTTTAATTAATATGTAAGCAAAAAGTTCAAAGGACATTTCAAGCCGAAGGAGCATCAACCTTCCATTGTAAATCAACAAAACGTTGTTTATTATTATAAGTGTGGTCTGTGTGATACAGACTATGTCGGCTTCACGAGTCGACACCTACCAAACATTCTGAAGTAGGGAACTAAGACCGAGCTGAAATAGGGTACAAAATAAAGGGCCACGTTAAAAAAATAGGGTAAAAAAATAGGAGATTTTGGTCTTACATTTTTCATTTTTGTGCCAGGTAGCGCTTGATTGAAATGGCTGTGGCACTCCACGGTTTGTTGTCAGTTCTAAAAAGGACATTTTGTGACTGCAGTTGTGCAATTACTGCTCCACTTTTACGTAAATATTATGGAGCTAAAATACAAATGCTATCGGTGTTTTCATGGAAACCAGCTCAACCGCGATACGTCACGAGAAAACTTTGTTTTAAGGTACAGTTAAGGAAACTTCGCCTAATTTGGCGTTTATTGATGTTAAAGATGTTTAATGATGTTAAAGCTGAAGCCGTCCCGCTATGGTAAAACCACCACACAGATATTGTAGGTAGTATTCCCATAAGGTTTATTAGCCAGGGCCAATATTTAAGGCAGAAGGGCTTACTTGCAGGGCCAGTAACTATGCGTGTTATTAACTTTATTTAGTTTTTTTTTTTTAATTAACAGGCAGGAAATTGAAGACCAGCCTTTAACTTGTCCAGCCGACAGAGAGGGTCTGGACCGAGATCGGGTAAATAAAGTTCATTGCCATTTTTATACGCCATAAGATCCGCAACTTTGAGAACGAGATTAGGAAGAAATATAAACAAAGTAAACTTAGATGGACGCGTAGCATATGACCCAGGGTAAAACTATCTCTTATTCCTTGATATCTCTCTGCATGTCATTACATGGCTAACTCCGTGAGAGGGCAAGATAAATCAAATCCCGCGCAGTGATTGGCTACCCGATCAAGCAAGATAAAAAACAAAAAAAAAGAAAAAAAAAAAGAAAAAAATTGCATTCGTTTCTCATATTGCGGGATAAAACTCTTGCTTACCCGCTCTGTCTGATGATAGCATTTATCGTATTCCCACTTGGCTGCAGGTCGTCTAATTCAGTAGAACAAAACTTGTTGTATTCTTTACCATCACGCTTATAGTGTTGAAAGCTAGAGATTATTCAGGCGAGTGAATTTATCGGGATTTACCTGCACGAGTTCATTGTTAGTGAACGAGTGCAGGTAAATCCGATAATTCACGAGCAATGAGTGCGTTAACATTTTTATTATTCAAAATGAATACACTGCAAACAAAATCGCAAAACTTTGAGTCAGCCGAAGCCATGGGTAATGACAGATGGTGGTTAGAATTTACACCACGGCATATCTACAACCACGGATAAATGGAGGTCAAGGGAGGTTGTTTCAGTCACAGACCCGTGTCACGTGGCACAAATCAACCAACAAGAGAATCGGAATTTCGTACAGTGTAATGACAGTTGAATAACAAATCTCTGTTAAGGTTACTATGCACCTTCAGGGGTGTCTCGCGTGCAAGCGATGTAGCGCGTCCGGTTTAAACTGTAGATATCTAAACCCCTATATCAAATTAAAGCTTATAGGACTGGCTATCAGACTATACCAAAAATTTTGAAAAAAAATGAATTGTCGAATTTTTCACGACTCCTAAATGCGAGCGCCCAAATCACCTTTTGAGCGTTACCTGTCAAAGCGAATTTTGTTTTTCGCTTATTTAATGTGTTCCTCCGTTTCCGGGGCCAAAGCGCTAAAAAAACGTGTCTGCGATTTGCCATATTCAATTTCAGTGAAAAGTTACAGAACATTTTTGAAATAGGATTAAGAAAATGTGGATTGATCGTACAAAAATCGCTCTTGAAAAAAAAGTATTTTGAAATAAAAAATTCGGAGACACGTTTTTGTTGTTTATATGTAAAACTAGCTACTGTCAAAATTTGAGAGCAATCGAACAAATTCCCTTTGACTTGTAGCTCTTTAAAGTGTCCCCTTCTGGTGAAAAAATTGTTTCGAGAAAACAGCGCTGAAAAAATTTTCCTGCTTCGCAAACAAACTCCGCCCACAAACACAGTCAACTGGGTTCTCAGATAACTGAGCCAATCAGCGCTTGGAAAGTTTACTTCCGTTGGCTTCCTGGTGAAATTTCCCCGCGTAATCTTCAATCAACCCTTAGTGTTTCGCATTGCGCTCTAAGCGAAGAGAATATTTTTGGCTGCTTGTTTTTTTCTTGAAGCTGTTGGAGCAAAATGCGGAAGATAACAAAGGGAACGACCGCTAGAAAGCAAACTAAAGCGGCTAGGCGGAAAAATCAAGTTCAGTAGTAAAAGACAACGCGGCAGCTTCAAATGAACCGATAAACTTTAGAGAGAGAATTATTATGGCGATTTCAGAAATTTGGGCATGTTTCACTTTCTCCCTTGATAATAATGGTGATATTCTGATGTTGATAGAAATAATTTTTGATTGATAAGAAAGCCTTTCAATCCAATATCACTGCCGTATTCGGTAGGATGAACAAACATCCATACAGCAATCGAGCCATTCCTTCAGGTGAAAAAAAAAGACAAAAAAAAAACGTTGCGAGAGAAGCGAGGGAACGCCTGTGGGCAAACTTTACAAAAGGTCATTCCGCCCACTTATAGACAACCTACAGAGACCCGTAACGTGACCGCCGGCTTGTGGTTTTCAGTTGTCAACCTTTCATTGAAACATGCTCACGGAAAATTTCAACTGACTTTGTCCATCGAACTGAAAGCAAACACTGAGGGACTTTAAAACATATTTTGCAATACAAATGAGCCTAAACAAAGCATAAACACCGCATGGCAAATCACAGAGGTGTCAAACTCTGCAAAGCAAAAGGTCAATATATCGAAAACAGAACGGCAAATTTATGTAGGGATGTCACGAACCTTATTTACAATCTTTACACACAATCTCGCACTTTACGGTTCTTCTCGGCTTCAAAGTCGATACCCATTGCTGTTGCTGCGACTCCGATTGTATTCAACTTTTCAACTTCGTCTTTCATTATGGCCTCGAGAGCTAGACAAGCCATCATGATCGTGAAGACGGCGCGGGCTTCTCCATGCATCAGAGACATTACTCTTGGAAAGAGTTGATCGCTTAAATTCTTTTAAAATAAAAAGCCCGGTGGGAAGGATTGCCAAGGAATCTCTTCAGTGACCATGTGTTTTAAATGCAATCCCTCAGTCTGTTTCTTCGTGAAGGCACTTGCACTTGGGACATCTTTTAGCTTGTTTTTTGTTTATAACAGATTTGAACACCGCGTTACTCGTTGAAAAGGTCTCTGATGACCGCCGCCAATACTCCGTATATCTCATCGGTGTCCGTTAATGCTAGATGTGTTGACAAAATCCTGTCAAAATTAACCAAATCAGGGGGACTACCCGATCCTGGTATAACTGGAACGACCCTTTTGTTAAAGTTTGCCCACAGGCGTTTTCCCTCGCTTTCCTCTTGCCACTTCTTTTGTGATTTTTTCGCGCGCTGTTTTCTACCCGCTGCACCCTGATTACTGAACGCCGGGAAAGAAGGTTACATGTGAAAATGCGCCAAGAACCGTTTTTCGTTATATTTAAGTTGGCAGAATCGACGGAAACTCCTCAGCTGATATGTTGGAGAAAAGCACGTCGAGTTGGATAAGAAGAGGGCAAGCCAGCCACAAAGAACACGTACATCATTCATAAAGCGCCTTTGTCAATAAAACTCTTGACTCGACTTTTTTGCAGACTTCGCTTCCAGATTAGCCGTAGCCTTCAACTTTGCCGACCAACTTTCGGGGAGGGCTTGTTCGTTCATTTGCTGTATATTTCATTTTTGGTTCGCTTCTCAGGCCCGTAACCAGGATTTTATGTGGGGGGTGCTAACGAGGCCAAAGTGGACCAAACTACTGAAATGTATTTTTTATTGTCTGATCGTTATCTCCACGCAGGCCAATACACTGTCGACCACAGAAAAGGATGGCTTCTGAAACACATTGAACGATGTGCTTATTTCCCATAATATTCTTCCGCTTTTCGTGATCCATTCGGTTGTTTCACGTTTTGCTCTGGGTTTTCAACCGAATTAAGGAAGGATTCGGTAGCGATCATCCCATCGTGATGGTACTTCACTTGCTCATGTCTTTTTGCCTTTCCTTGAAGTTTATGCCAGTTTATGAAAGGCTTGTTAACAAAAGCACCCTTGTCTTTCCTGCAATGCATAGGTATCATCAAAGCACAGTGTTTACAGAATACTCCATCCACTGAAGGGCTGTAGACCATCCACGAGTACTCACTGAGGTATCGTGACTGAAACCCTCTTCGGCACTGATGAAGAAATCGTGTTGGAAACTTGTAGTTAATCGGTGGCACAAAATGACTTTTAATCAAAATTTCTCAAAATTTCTCAGAGGTCGTCGAAAGCTTCCCGATGTTATTTATGTCTTGTTGCATAATTGGTTCTAAGTGATGCCGCGTTACATTTCCATCAGTATTCTCAGGTACTGGAGCTCGCGAAGTCTCTACAATTTTATTAACAATGCGGAATTGTTAAGAAAGCACACATGGGCTTTTCATAGAATATTGTCATGACTTCACTGAGGAAAAGACGATAAGAGACCAAGAGAAACATAAAATGTATGTCCCTCGTTGTGTCTCGAAAACTTTCTATTTTAATGGTTTGAGATGCCTGTGGATTGCTGCTTTAGATTAACCCTCCCAGTCCCTCTCCGAATTGTTACTCTCTGTTCCCTCACTGGTTTGTATTAAGCGAGTTTGTTTCATATCGAGGAATAGACTGAGATAGATCTGAAGTCGTGGTTTCAGCAGGGCTGTCATCGCAGACTGCACTGTCATCAGTTCAGCGTCTAGCGTCTCTTGACGGGGTAGTTTACTGACCCATGCATCGAGAGACTGGCAAGATTTACCTGCAGCCTTCCTCTTTCTATTTTCCTGTTCTCTCCTACCCATAACGTGTTACACAAAAAAACTAATTTTGCATCTTCAGGCGTTCATGCGCTCGTACAAATATAGAATACTATCCGACGCGTTAACAGACGGTGTCTGATAACAATCGTGAGATCGCTCCCTTGTCATTAACTCTCGTGCAAAGCGTGCGCATGTTAATTTCATTTACATATAAAGTTCGGACATCTCTGCGCTCATTTAAATGTTCTGAATGGCGTGGGCTACCAGAGCGCAGCTGGTTTTAGTTTCCCAGTGAGTACATTACTGCTTTTTCTATTCATTGTTTTTGTTTAAATATCTCTGTTAAGGTTTAAACTTCATTTAACCCGACGAGCGAGCCAATGACAACGGGAGCGGGGATCTCACGATTGTTATCGAGACAGACGTCTCGTTAACGCGTCGGATGGTATTCTATATGTGTACGAGCCATTCCTTCATGTGAAAAAAAAGAAAAAAAAAAAAAAGCGTGGCGAGAGGAAGCGAGGGAACGCCTGTGGGCAAACTTACAAAAGGTCATTCCGCCCACTTATAGACCGCCTACAGAGACCCGTAACATGACCGCCGGCTTGTGGTTTTCAGTTGTCAACCTTTCATTGAAACATGCTCACGGAAAATTTCAAACTTTGTCCATCGAACTGAAAGCAAACACTGAGAGACTTTAAAACATATTTTGCAATACAAATGAGCCTAAACAAAGCATAAACACCGCATGGCAAATCACAGAGGTGTCAAACTCTGCAAAGCAAAAGGTCAATATATCGAAAACAGAACGGCAAAATTATGTAGGGATGTCACGAACCTTATTTACAGATCTTTACACACAATCTCGCACTTTCCGGTTCTTCTCGGCTTCTTAGTCGATACCCATTGCCGTTGCTGCGACTCCGATTGTGTTCAACTGTTCAACTTGGTCTTTCATTATGGCCTCGAGAGCTAGACAAGCCATCATGATCGTGAAGACGGCGCCGGCTTCTCCATTCATCAGAGACATTACTCGTGGAAAGAGTTGATAGATTAAATCTTTCAAAAACCGGTGGGAAGGATTGCAAAGGAATCTTTCATTGACCATATTTTTATGCAATCCTTCTGTTCTTCGCGAAGGCACTTCACTTGGGAAAGTCTTTTAGCTTGTTGTTTATAACAGATTTGAACACCGCGTTACTCGTTGAAAGGTCTCTGACCGCCGCAATATCGTATATCTCATCTGCGTCAGTAATGCTCGAGTGTTGACAAAATCTGTCAAAATTAACCAATCAGGGGTATACGAGATCCTGGTATACTGGAACGACCTTTTGTTAAGTGGTTTGCCCACAGGCGTTCCGCGCTTCTCGTGCCAAATCTTTGTTTTATTTTTTCGCGCGCTGTTTTCTACGCTGCCACCCTGATTAAATGAACGCCTGAAAGAGGTTACATGTGAATGCAAGAACGTTTTCGTTTATGTATGCAGAATCGACGGAAACTCCTCAGATGATATGTTGGAAAAAAGGCACGTCGATTGGATAAGAAGAGGCAAAGCCAGCCACAAAGAACATGACATCATTAAAGCGCCTTGTCCAATTTTAAAACTCTTGACTCGGTATTTTTTGCAGAATTGATTCCAGATAGCCGTTAGCTTCAACTTTCCGCCAACTTCGCTTGTTCGTTCATTGCTGGATTTATTTTTGGTTCGCTTCTCAGGCCCGTAACCAGGATTTTATGTGGGGGGTGCTAACGAGGCCAAAGTGGACCAAACTACTGAAATGTATTTTTTATTGTCTGATCGTTATCTCCACGCAGGCCAATACACTGTCGACCACAGAAAAGGATGGCTTCTGAAACACATTGAACGATGTGCTTATTTCCCATAATATTCTTCCGCTTTTCGTGATCCATTCGGTTGTTCACGTTTTGCTCTGGGTTTTCAACCGAATTAAGGAAGGATTCGGTAGCGATCATCCCATCGTGATGGTACTTCACTTGCTCATGTCTTTTTGCCTTTCCTTGAAGTTTATGCCAGTTTATGAAAGGCTTGTTAACAAAAGCACCCTTGTCTTTCCTGCAATGCATAGGTATCATCAAAGCACAGTGTTTACAGAATACTCCATCCACTGAAGGGCTGTAGACCATCCACGAGTACTCACTGAGGTATCGTGACTGAAACCCTCTTCGGCACTGATGAAGAAATCGTGTTGGAAACTTGTAGTTAATCGGTGGCACAAAATGACTTTTAATCAAAATTTCTCAAAATTTCTCAGAGGTCGTCGAAAGCTTCCCGATGTTATTTATGTCTTGTTGCATAATTGGTTCTAAGTGATGCCGCGTTACATTTCCATCAGTATTCTCAGGTACTGGAGCTCGCGAAGTCTCTACAATTTTATTAACAATGCGGAATTGTTAAGAAAGCACACATGGGCTTTTCATAGAATATTGTCATGACTTCACTGAGGAAAAGACGATAAGAGACCAAGAGAAACATAAAATGTATGTCCCTCGTTGTGTCTCGAAAACTTTCTATTTTAATGGTTTGAGATGCCTGTGGATTGCTGCTTTAGATTAACCCTCCCAGTCCCTCTCCGAATTGTTACTCTCTGTTCCCTCACTGGTTTGTATTAAGCGAGTTTGTTTCATATCGAGGAATAGACTGAGATAGATCTGAAGTCGTGGTTTCAGCAGGGCTGTCATCGCAGACTGCACTGTCATCAGTTCAGCGTCTAGCGTCTCTTGACGGGGTAGTTTACTGACCCATGCATCGAGAGACTGGCAAGATTTACCTGCAGCCTTCCTCTTTCTATTTTCCTGTTCTCTCCTACCCATAACGTGTTACACAAAAAAACTAATTTTGCATCTTCAGGCGTTCATGCGCTCGTACAAATATAGAATACTATCCGACGCGTTAACAGACGGTGTCTGATAACAATCGTGAGATCGCTCCCGTTGGCAGTGGGCTCGCTCGTCGGGTTAAATGAAGTTTAAACCTTAACAGAGATATTTAAACAAAAACAATGAATAGAAAAAAGCAGTAATGTACTCACTGGGAAACTAAAACCAGCTGCGCTCTGGTAGCCCACGCCATTCAGAACATTTAAATGAGCGCAGAGATGTCCGAACTTTATATGTAAATGAAATTAACATGCGCACGCTTTGCACGAGAGTTAATGACAAGGGAGCGATCTCACGATTGTTATCAGACACCGTCTGTTAACGCGTCGGATAGTATTCTATATTTGTACGAGCGCATGAACGCCTGAAGATGCAAAATTAGTTTTTTTGTGTAACACGTTATGGGTAGGAGAGAACAGGAAAATAGAAAGAGGAAGGCTGCAGGTAAATCTTGCCAGTCTCTCGATGCATGGGTCAGTAAACTACCCCGTCAAGAGACGCTAGACGCTGAACTGATGACAGTGCAGTCTGCGATGACAGCCCTGCTGAAACCACGACTTCAGATCTATCTCAGTCTATTCCTCGATATGAAACAAACTCGCTTAATACAAACCAGTGAGGGAACAGAGAGTAACAATTCGGAGAGGGACTGGGAGGGTTAATCTAAAGCAGCAATCCACAGGCATCTCAAACCATTAAAATAGAAAGTTTTCGAGACACAACGAGGGACATACATTTTATGTTTCTCTTGGTCTCTTATCGTCTTTTCCTCAGTGAAGTCATGACAATATTCTATGAAAAGCCCATGTGTGCTTTCTTAACAATTCCGCATTGTTAATAAAATTGTAGAGACTTCGCGAGCTCCAGTACCTGAGAATACTGATGGAAATGTAACGCGGCATCACTTAGAACCAATTATGCAACAAGACATAAATAACATCGGGAAGCTTTCGACGACCTCTGAGAAATTTTGAGAAATTTTGATTAAAAGTCATTTTGTGCCACCGATTAACTACAAGTTTCCAACACGATTTCTTCATCAGTGCCGAAGAGGGTTTCAGTCACGATACCTCAGTGAGTACTCGTGGATGGTCTACAGCCCTTCAGTGGATGGAGTATTCTGTAAACACTGTGCTTTGATGATACCTATGCATTGCAGGAAAGACAAGGGTGCTTTTGTTAACAAGCCTTTCATAAACTGGCATAAACTTCAAGGAAAGGCAAAAAGACATGAGCAAGTGAAGTACCATCACGATGGATGATCGCTACCGAATCCTTCCTTAATTCGGTTGAAAACCCAGAGCAAAACGTGAACAACCGAATGGATCACGAAAAGCGGAAGAATATTATGGGAAATAAGCACATCGTTCAATGTGTTTCAGAAGCCATCCTTTTCTGTGGTCGACAGTGTATTGGCCTGCGTGGAGATAACGATCAGACAATAAAAAATACATTTCAGTAGTTTGGTCCACTTTGGCCTCGTTAGCCACCTCCCAACATAAAAATCCTGTGGTTACGGGCCTGAGAAGCGAACCAAAATGAAATACAGCATGCACGAACAAGCGAAAGTTGGCGG
>JAHPZR010050314.1:0-11685 GCA_019787425.1 Platygyra sinensis | reverse complement strand
GAAAACAAAACAGGCTCTCGAAGAGCTCCTAGTCAACAACCTGTTGACACAAGTCAACGAACTTCAAAAACTCCAACAACAAGACAAAAAATCCAACAATGGTTACCCGCCGTAAAAGCGCTATTGCTGCAAAAAGAAAACAGGCTCGCGAAGAGCGCCTCAATTGAATATAATTTTAATGGTAAAATATACGTCATGGCAGATTCAGAGACTCAACAACCTGTTGACTAGGCTAAACAAGTGACTTCAAAAACTCCCACCACAAGACAGAAAAACCTTAAACACGTGGCTGCCGGCAAAGCTACCGCTGCAAAAACAAAACAGGCTCGTGAAGAGAAGGAAAAAGCTTTAGCCGAGGCTTAGATCATCATTCCAAACAACAAGCTCAAACAAGCTGCACCTCCAGTGGCTGACACTCCTGCGGCTGCTCCACCTGTTGGAAGTGAAAGCACCAAAAACTTTCTGACGACACCACAATGGCTCAGTGTCATCAGCATTTTGGTTTTATTGGTGGGGGTCTACTACAAACAAGAAGAGATCCAAAGCTTTTTTCTCCAAAAAGCAGCCTCAGAATCCCCCTCCATCGCCTATCGATACCACGCCTCAGGCGCCCCCACCATCGCCTGCTGATGTCGCGCCTAAGGTTCTCCCACCATCGCCTGTCATCGCCCCTCAAAAGAAAACGAGGCATCTCCCAGATGGATTAAAAAATGAATTAAACTTTCTTTTTCAAATAATAAATGACCCCGAAAGTTGACATCCTTCATGCTTTCATCAAAACTGCTGCCGTCAGCGGAATAGGTTTGGTCTAGGTTAACTTCACAGTGAAGGCTTTCAAACTGGCCTGGCATATCATTTTAACTTCGCCAGAAGAAAACACTTGTGAAGCCTTCTCAAAACAAATTGCCATATGTGACCAATGCCAAGGAGATTTCATTGATTACGGGGAAGAATGGAAGTACGGAAGTTCTTATGGGAGACTTGCTTCGATAACGAATTAGAAAAAGACAATTAAAAAATGTATGAAAAATATAACAACATGTCTGAGAGCAGTTTTGTAAACTTCATTTCTGTCTTCACAAAAATTGGTGTTTCAATCTCAGCCATCTTTTTGTTAAAGTGCCCATGAAGTAACAAATAATTGTTGTTTATTTGAAAGGCCTTACAAAGTAAAGAAAAATGGCGTTTTCCTTTTGGGAATATCTTTTTTCGTTTTAGAGATATTTACGTTTTTGAATTATGCAAATGAAGAAAGTGGTGACGTCATAGGTGGTTCCACTAAACCAGTACAACACTCATCTCCAGAAATATTGGAGCAGTGTTCTTCAAACTTGGCACCAGAAACGTACATCACAAAAGAAACACAATGACACCTACTATGTTGTTGCCATGGCAACACTATCGGCTCCAGTCTCTTTCTGTGAAAAACCAAATATCCCCATTTGCAATCTTTTAAAGTGGGACAGGGGGTCTAGCTCGGCACACAAATGGCTCCCATATTGCCTTAACTATCCCCAGTGGATTGTTATGAGTGGATTATCCTTGTTTAGGATAAAATCTGGGAATTTTAGTCTTAATTAGAACAAGACAAGCAGCATAACTGTTGTCATGGCAACGGCACGACGGGTGTCATTTTGCTTTTTTTGTGATGTACAGTACTGATGCCACGTTTGAAGAACACTGCTTTAATATTTATACTGTTTTAGTGGAACCACCTATGACGTCATCACTTTACTTACAAAAACGTAAATATCTCTAAAACGAAAAAAGATATTAATAATAATAATAATAATTATGGCATTTATATAGCGCCATATACACTAGCTGCTCTATGGCGCTTCACAATTCTACAGTTAAAAAATTTTATAAAAAATTATAAATAATATTTTTTAAAAAGAAAAGTCTTTAATTTACATTTAAAAAGAGTGATCGATCCACTATCCCTAATGTCAAGGGGCAAGGCATTCCAGAGCTTTGGTGCTGCAAATGAGAATGCCCTGTCCCCATAGGTCCTTTGATTGGACCTAGGAACCGTCAGAAAACCCTGATCAACCGACCTTAGATTCTAAAAAGAAAAACGCCGTTCTTCTATACTTTGAGAGGGCTTTCAAATAAGCAACTTTAAAAGATGTGATTCAGTCTATTAAAAATGACGTCAAATATAATGATGAATACATGTGTAGAAGTAGAAGAATGATTAAAGATCTTCATGAAAGGACTCTTGAACTCGAGAAAAAGCTTCTTGAAAATGAACATCAATTTGATTAGATCCACCAATTGAAAAAAATATTTAAAAGATATATCAACACGTCTGAGAACAAGCTCGTAAAAACAATCATGGACGCCGCATCTCTGACCGGCTTGGCTGCTGGCATAGGCTGGATTGCGAAAAAAGTCGTGAAAGAGAACTTCACATCCGACCCCAGCTCCAATGTCATGAACTACGCCAAATTCACTGCTGTCATGGCTGGCAGCATCGCGCTGAAACAGTATCTCCTAGACCAAAAGATTCTTCCTGATTCAGTTTGAAAAAATAATCTTTTCAATAAAATGGCCAGCATTGCGATGATGATTGGAGGCGCCCTTCTCAACGCCGCGGCTTTCACTGGCGGCAACTATCTTGGATACGCGGTTTTTCGTTTCCTTTAAACTTTTTTGCAACATGAATAAATGGATGCCAAGCTCGCCAAAATCTACTACAGCCCCCAGGGCTACTGGAAATGCTCCTCCACCATCAAAAAATTAGCAGATGCCGCGAAAGTGCCTGAAGATGCTGCCAAGCAGTGGCCCATCAAGCAGGCTCTCTGGCAGAGCTATCTTCCCGCGCCG
This sequence comes from Platygyra sinensis, assembly GCA_019787425.1. Lineage (NCBI taxonomy): Eukaryota > Metazoa > Cnidaria > Anthozoa > Scleractinia > Merulinidae > Platygyra > Platygyra sinensis. Next base: position 8,856 of record JAHPZR010050314.1, on the reverse strand, counting down.
TGATACGTTCCTCGCCCGAAATTTGACGTGACGACACCCAACTCGGTCCACCAGGCGGACCTTCCTTTCCTGCCCCATGACAAGCTTCCACGTGGAAGAAAGATTTACAAATATGCGCTGACTGTTGTCGACGTCGCCAGCCTTTACAAAGAAGCGGAGCCTCTGACCTCGAAAGACTCTGCCGAGGTTGCGAGGGCTTTCCAGTCGATTTACAGGCGTAGTCCTTTGACTTGGCCTCAGATGCTGCAGGTTGACCCTGGCCGCGAGTTCATGGGAAGCGTGACCAAAGAAATGGAAAACCACAAAACATACATCCGCCACGGCCGAACTGAAATTCACATAGATCAGGCCATTGTCGAGCGTTTCAACCAAACGCTTGCCGAGCGCCTGTTTGGCCATCAGTATGCCGTGGAAATGCTTTTGCATGAGGGCCAGCGGTCAACTGCGTGGGTCAAAAGGCTTCCCGAAGTTGTCAGTGCGTTGAATAATGAAGTGACCAGTCTCATTGGTAAAAAGCCTGCTGTTGCAATCAAAGAGAAAGCAGTTGCCTCAAAACCGTCAACAAAATATTCCAGGGCTGTTGGATTGAACGAAAAAAATTCCGCCTCTTGTCATTGTGAGATATTTGTATCAGCCTGGCGAACTTGAAGGCGGGAGAAAAAGAGCCACTGACCCTATCTGGTCTTTGAAAGTCCACCAAATTGAAAGAAATGTTACTAAACCTAATGAGCCGGTGTCTAAAATTGGTCTGACGAACCCAAGCGTGGCTTTGTTCGTGAAGAGCTGTTGGTTGTGCCGCCTAATACACAGCTTCCGCCCGTCTGATTGCTCTTTGCTCGTATGCCAGTGTGTGCAAGCCGCCATCTGCTATCCATCGCTTTGTGTCGAATGGAGATGTTGAGATCTTGTTCATGCACATTCCATACATCTCGTGGCCCTCACTCCTCAAGATTTTCATTTTCTGCATATATTGTTTCCTCCCAATGAGCGCTTCTTTGTAGTGCTCGCGTGTTATCTCCTTTTCAGCCACATTTTTTTTTTCACCCCTTCTCCTTTCTTATATTTTTTGTGTCTGCTTTCTTGATCGAGTACATCTTCGGCCTTACTGCCACGACTTCCTCTATCGCTAAACCTCCGCACTCTTCTTTCATCTTTCCCAGAACCTTTTTGTTTTTGTCATCGTAAAGTGTATGGTCTTTTGGGTAGTTGCTTGTGTCATGAAGCCATAAGTCTTCCTTTATGTCTTTGTAAACATCTTCTGTCTGGATGTTTGAGAGCAGGCTGTCTGTGTCTGTGTAGATTAGCTCGCACTTCGGCCCGTATCTGGCTTTTAAGCAGTTGTAGAAGAAGTCGTACATCAAGATCTTGCTGTCCTCGAGAATAGTCATGCCTGTGTACACGGGCTTGTTCAGCTTCAGCCTAGTTTTGCGCATGTGGATGCCGGCCATGTCGTTTCCAAAGGTGGTAAACCTGTCAAAAGAGGGGCTAGACACCAGCTTGCGGATCTTGTCCGTTTCCCAGTCCCTCACTATCTTCATACCTGTGCGTTTCCTCAGGTTTTCCATCCTTTTGCCAAACGCCGAGTTGTTCATCAGCTTGTAGAAGTCCGTTTCAAAATCGCTTTTTGCCTGCTTGCGGAACTCCATGTTCATCTTGATGTATGGCTCCAGCCAGGGCTCTTGATCGAACTCTATCACTCTGTGCACCTTTTTCAGTCGCATTCCCTGACTGAGATAAAACTGCAGGTTCTTATAATGGAAGACATACTTCTCTTTGTCCTCCAGCGTCAGCACCAGCTTATCCGTATTCGGCATGGCTAAATCTAGGTCTGCCATAAGCCGCCGCTGGTATTCGGACATCTTCCATGTTTCTATCGACTTCTTTTCTGGCGCTAGCGGGTAGTCGTTGTGCGCATCATGCAACTCTTCGCTGCACTACTGGTCCACCTCCAGTATCCAACCTTTCTTTGAATTCCTCTTTATCTTCATTATCTGCTCTTCTGTGGGCATTACGCGCTTCCACTTAAATCCACTCTTCGGCAAAGGCAGGCTCATTGCCCATCCGTAGAGGTTGTTTGCGTCCAAATAGGTGATGTAGTTTGTCGGTTCGGCTGGGTTATATCCTTCGACCATCGGATTGTTCGCCTTTTCGTACCTCTTGCTCACCATTGATATGCCGCTCCTCATTCCCCTCTCAATAAACAGGTGCATGTCCATGTCTGTCAGCAACTCCAGCTCGACGCCTATCTTCTTCAGTAGCGCGTCCCAACTTAAACCTGGCGCGTTGTAGTAATGTGCAGGGTCTAGCCCGTATTTCTCCTGGCAAACTTTTCTAAAATTCTCAAACACGTCCGCCAGCAACAACACGTCTGTAGCCAAATACAAGTCATGGTAATCTCCAAGATTTTGGCATCCAAATGTCGCCCAGACTTCTTTCGCGTGCGCGTACTCTTCACCCGTGATGCCTTTGTCACTCAGACTCGAGTAAAACTTTTTTTTCTCCGGGAGTTCGGTTTCGCCAAACCTCTCAAACGAGTCCATGTACTCGTGTGTGTAGATGCCCTTCTTCAGTAGCAGCCGCCGTTTATTCTCTTCAGCTACTGTCCTATACATGATTGGGAACCCGTCGCTCCCCTTCACCAGCTTGTCAAGGCTGCTCAGCAGAAAATTCACGCTGTCAACAAATCTCAGATTTCCCAGTGAAAATGAGATGTATTTTTCGGTGTTCGTTGGGATGCATTTTAATTTCTCCCTGCGCCCCCGCCATCGCTTGCATCGGCAAGTGCCCATCGTAACCTTTCAAGTTGTGGAATAATACCGGTATTGGCACTGTTTTTGCGTTCAGTTTCAGCTTAAAGTTACAGTCATTGTGGGCTGCTCCACGATATCTTCCCGTCATGTGGTCATGATCTTTCACTGAGTCTTTAAGTTTGGAACAAGCAGTGGATCTGCGCAAAACAAACATGTCTCTTGATTGTTTGCGATCCATTGATCTATTTTATCTTTTGGTTTTCTCCTATCTTGCGGGGCACATATTTATTTTTTGCTGCCTTGTGGTAGCATCTTCTGTGGCTTTGTCCGGAGTATTTTCCTGAATCATAATCATATACCGCCATTGAATCATAATACAGATCCTTGACGAGACTTTTATTGTTCATGTGCTTCTGCCAGTCTTCAGGCATCATGACCAGCTGCCTTTTGTTCTCCATATTTTCACGCATTTCCCTTTCATGATTCTGAAGCCATACGAGAAACGTGAAAACGCGTCTTCCCCTCTGTGTGAAAACGGGCCAAAAGTCGCGCCATCGCTCCTCACGACCATGTACGAAAACCCGCATGGCTCATGCTTCTCTGTTTTCAATGTAAAGCTTCGTTTATAGTCTGACTCGCAGCCGCTTATCTTTCTCAGCATGCATTCAAAGTCGGCGTAAACCACGTAGGGAGCTTTCATCTGTTTATGGAAGTTTGTGAAAGACATTTGTTTTCTCCCACTTTTGGCATCTCTGTTCTGGTTGGACTTTTCAGAAGCCCTTTACACTCTGGTTTGTGCCTTTCAAGCAGATCTCTCCTTGAGTAGCCGTGAAGGCAGCGTTCGCAGAAATGTTTACTGTTGGAATTCTTGCTTTTGTCGAACAATAGGGCTGTAGGTCTTTTCACATAGCTGTAGAGCGTGTTCTCGCCTTGCTTGGTTATCATTAAGTTAATTCTGGGAATGTCCCCGCCTTTTTCGCTCAGCCTGTGAACGATGGCCTGTTCCTTCTCCCATCCAAAAACGTTAATCGCAAAATTCGGGTTCTGCCTCTCCAGCCTGTCAATCTGCCAAACCGGCGTTAGGAAATCAATGCCCGCGAAATTAAGACCGTCTTCTGTGGGATAGCTCGATGGTCTTATCGGGTTTCTGCCTCTTGGTGCGGGAAATAAAGCGGCTCGAAGTGCCCATCTCAGGCACTGGTTATCTCTGTTTTGTATGTTATGTATCACTTTCTTGTTTTTCAGCTTTTGGGGCAAGACCATATAGCTTCCACCACGCAGTGGTTGATATTGTGCCACGTTGACAAAGGCTTCCAAAATTTCATCGATCACCCAACCCGATCCTCTTTGAGACCAGGCTTCTATTTCACCTTTCAATTCATCAATAAACTGATGTAATCAATGATTTAAGTATCTATGTTGTGTTTATTTAAGATTATTGGCTGCATCCGGTTAAAATAACGCTCCATGTGTTGGACTTCTTTATCTCGATTCATAGAAAATCTCACAAGAAGCTCAAATTGTATTTTTACACTCTTCAAATTCTCCACTTCATTTTCGCAAACGTCGATAAATCTTGGTTTTTTTTTGAACAAATTTCAAGAGATCTCTGTTCCTCCTGGAACGCTTATTTTCCATACACGAAGCCATTGATTAAAATTGTTTCTGGCTATTTGAAAATCAAACCTTCTCCTGGGTCTGATGGGGGCTCTGAGCCTTTGATTCTCCTCATTCAAAATCGGACCATAAAACATTTCAAGAACATCTCTTGAAAAATTCGCAGCAGCCATTGTTTCTTTACACAGACGCTGCATTTCTTCAATAAAAATTAATTTTATTACACAAGTTGGCCAACCCATGTTTTACTATACAAACATGGATAATGAGACGTTCTGTTACTGGGGTTTTGTATACCCGCCTGCACGCCCCAAAACTCGCCGGCGCGTGTAACAGAATCCCGGTAACAGAACCCTCATTATACATGTGTGTACATTTCTTGCTCCAAGTTTGAAGAACACTAATTTTATATTTCTAGAGATATTCTTGATTGAGTGTTCTAATGTGTTAGTGGAGCCACCTATGACTTCATCACTTTCCTCATTTGCATAATGCAGAAACGTAAATATCTCTATAACGAATCAAAGGGCTCTTAGAGCCAGCTCATTCAGTTAATGACTAATGTGCATTCTGCTGTTTGGTTATGAAATATTGGTACAGTTGAACCCGTATGAAACAGCAGGAATGAAGTTCAAATAGACTGATATCATTAGTATATACCACACAAGTGAATAGTACTTTTTGCGCGCGCTGATTGGCTAGCTTGGAGGTGATTAGCCAAGTACTATTTACCTCGGAGCAGCCGAAGAAAAACAAAATGGCTTTTGTCGGTACATTGTCCCAAGTAAAGTTACTCTTTTGGCCGCTAGTTATTCAGCTTGTGTGGTATATACTAAATCAATATTATTCACCTCAGAGTCGGTGAATAATTGTTAATTATTCTTGGGAAAATATCCATTCCTCGTTGGGATTGGAAATCAGACAGTCCCCTTTTGTTGCAGGGGTAGGCATGATGTGGGATCACATATTGTTGATCCATTTCCACGAACACCAAAACCGCACAAATCATCTCAGAACTAATTGCTGTTTACATTAAGTTAGGGAAGATTAAAAGTCAGCCTTTGGCACTAGGAGCCCTGGGTAAACGATGTGAGCTATGATTGGTTGATGGTTACCTTTAATTTGGAAACCACTGATCAATCATAGTCCACATTTTGTATCTGAACCATCCCAGTAACGGTAAAGGTCTGCATATGAGCCAAGGGGCCTAACAGGTCAGAGCTTATCACAGTTTCTGTAGCATGAAGCAACTAGGAAATTTCTACTCTCCCATGGATGAGACGCTTGACAATTGCTTGGTTACCCCCAGCGCTAAGTTCACCCGTGACAATTTATATATACACCTGGGTGGAAGGAGGCACTGTGAGAGAAAAGTGTATTTCTCAAGAACACGACAGAGTGTTCCCGGTCAGGGCTCGCACCCAGACTGCTTTATCCAGAGACAAGCACACTAACCATGAGGCCACTGTGCCTCCCACCAACCCAGGGCTGGCAGTCAGTCTCCCCAAGATTCTGTCAAGGGCAATAGGTTGCTTAAGAGTAACAAAATATGAGGAATTCTAAAACTCTAATTTATGATGTTCGTGGTGAAATATTAAAGATATCTAGTTAAATGACTATTATGCTGTTAAATAATATGTAGATTTAGGCCAGCCTAAAAGCGTAGGTTGAGAAAATTGAAAAAAAAAGGAGTTAATTATTGACAAAACCAAATACAACAGAATTTCCATTCGTGGACTATATCGGCTAACATTGATAAAACAACAGAAAGAACTCACGTAAAAAATCAATCTAAAAACAAGAAATCAATTAATTTCTTCGCCGTGTGACGAAATATTTATACGGCGGAGCGAGAAAAAAGTTGAAGTTCTAAATCAAAAAGACGACAAAAACAAGCCAGTGATGATGAGATCAGTCCTATTTCAAGTGTGTTAAATTAGTGCCCATTCAGTTCTTTTCTTGGCAGTTCTGTATTAGCTGAATAAGACTCCCAAAAATATTTGAACGAAGCGAATAATCTAAAAGTAAACAAAGCGCCTGGAGGTCGCCGTAAATTAAATATGCAGAAATCCAGTGTGCAAGTACTGTTCACTTTAAAAACCTAAAATTCCAAAATACAGGGAACCAAATGAAAGAAATACAAAAGGAAGTTCAATAGCAGTAAAGTTTCATTCAAGCTGAGGCGAAGAAACCTATTTAAAAGCGAAAAAATGTTGAAAATTTCGTAGACGTGTCACACTGCACGAGCAGTGTTCAAATTAATTCTTCATGCCAAAGCGAAAGCTTTAGTTATTGTCGACCGCTTTTGGAGTCATTTTAACGCCCGTGGCTTTACCAATCGTTCCAAAAGTTTCAATCAACTTCAAGTAATAATTTACATTACCATTGTTGTTTCTAAAGTCAGAGAAGCTGCTTTAAATCTGTGAGTTGTAGTCAAAACTTGTAAAGCGCTCCGATCTTCATGTTTTCGCGATGGTTGTAGGAAGAAAAATGCCGTTCAGGGTCCCCTAGGCGCGAACATTTCGGCTTCTCGAGCATATGGCGATTTTCAGAGGTTGCGACATTCTGACTTGATGTTAAAATTTATTTATTACAGCATACACACGTTGTTTTAATGTTTGCAGTTGCTTATTGCAGCGACATCGGAAGTTTATTTAGACTTTTGTTAAGCCGAAGTAGGGTGGGGTGGTGAGGATACTTTCACTTCCGTCTACGGACCACAACTTCCGTCGACATTGGTCCCTCTCGATACTCATTCATTGCTAGCGCTGCGTGCGCATGAATGAGCTAAAAAAGGTATTCCAAAACTAGGTCCGCAATGCGTACATCTGTCTAGTGCTGGGTAATTGAGTAATGTGTATATGGTTATATAGGATTGTGTTTGACTTCGTGAACGCAATTCATAGAGTACAGATGTATAATGTGAACCTCCAACAGCCTAGCAAAGAAATAGGGCTAGAACTAACGAACGTGTTGAAGGTAATATAGAAAAATAAGGAGGAGTAGAGGTTGGTCTGCTTTAGGGTGTGGTTGACATTATTGCAAACATTTCTCTGGAAGTAGTGCTAACTATTATGAATTTGGTATTTTCAACATCACAGTGGTAACGATGAAATGAATTGAGCACAACTTTATTTCAAGGCAACTAGTTGTAAATGAGAAATACAAAAAGTTGGTGTAATCTTTTAAGTTACTTAAAGAAGCGTGTTTCTTCATACATATCAAGAATGCAAAATTCATAAGGATAATTAAATGGCGGTCTAGTGACTAACATTTTCAACTACTCTACTTCATCAACTATAAGTTATAAAAGAATGGCGAAAGTAAACAGTATAGATTCTATGTCTGCTCGAGAGAGTTCTCAAAACTTCAACAGCATAGCCCGTTAGTTATGCGATTTGGTGAATACCATCTAATGATCTTAAAGTAAGATTCATTTCAATTTCATTCTTACCTTGCCAGTCTGCTTGTAAATTAAATAACAGTTTGTGTAACTTCAACTAACAGCTTTCATCCAACTTGTGAATTAACAACAACAATAAAAAGAGGAATTAATAACTATAATAACGTGGCTGTTTACTGACTGACATTCTGTTGTAATTCTTGTCTTGTCATTTTACAATATACATGTAATATATAAGAAATACGAACAGTTTGTGTAAATTTTAGGAGCTTTCATCCAACTTGTGAAGTAACAACAACAAAATGAGAAACTAATATTTCAACTATTTGCTTCGTCGATTATAAGTTATACAGATGGGTGGCGAAGTAATGAGAATAGATTCTATGTCTGCTTGAGTAAGACTTTCTACCTCGACAGTATCGCTAGTAAGCTTAGCAGTTTGGTGAATAGCATCCTCAAATAAAGTAAGATCTATTCTGTCATCATTTGAGCCTTGAAATAACACTTGAGCAAACCAGTGTGCTTTAGAAGCTGTCTTCTTTTACTTGAAATGGCATTTGCACATTCTATAAAAGCATGTTCAGGACTGGGATCAACCTTTTTACTGCACTTGCAGCAGGACAGATAGGAAGTAGCTTGATTAACTCCAATTATTTCTTCATTAATTAACTGTGGTACTTTCAAGGACTGTGAATGGGAGAACGTCTTGAAATTGTGAGGCAGATTCAACTGTGGAGCCAGATTTAACAGCGTTTAGGCAGATTTCATGGCTCATCTTATCTTTATTCACACAGATATCACAGAAGGTGTACGTGTCACCCTGCTTGATGCTGCCAACAAAGTTCTCCCATAATGTCATTTTCATGGTTCCTGATGGATCAGCAATAATGGCATTTTGGAGTTTTAGGTTTTTGGAACCGACAGTCTTTAAAGGATACAAATGGGTAACTTTGGCAGTTATTGTAACTATTTGGCCAGGAAACACAGGTTTGATGGTGGAGAGGTTCATTGTCGTGGGAAGTTTAACCTTATTAAACTTTATTGCTGGAAAATGTTCAATGGTTACATCATGACCCATCAGCAAAT
>JAHPZR010050312.1:2500-12820 GCA_019787425.1 Platygyra sinensis | reverse complement strand
TTGCACCCATTCCAGTAGCCTTAGAGCCAATTACGCCTTAATTGTTTGATTCCAAATTACTTCAGGTGGCTTCACACGAGCTTCAATGTTGATATCTAAAGCTTTGTAATCGGACATTGTGAACAGACCACGAGAAGACGGTAAATTTAAATTGTTCTTATCAGTGCTGGCCTGATGGGCCGCTTGGCACATACACTCTTTTTTTAAAATATATTTTATAAGAATATCGAGGCTGAAATTTGCGAAATTTTAAGAATATTTTAAGAATAAAGCCGAGACTGAGATTTTTGAAAAGGATAGATATAATTTTGTGTGTTGAAACATCTGTAAATACAATACAATTTTCTTTTGTCTTTTTTTAACCGTGTAAAACAACCCTTGCTGGTTAACAAGGATTTTACTGCAGTGATCACACTTGATTGTCCTTGACATAGTTGAAACAAAATCGGGTACTTTCGTTTCCATCATGCTATATCCAGTGTCGGCGTTTGACGTGACATTTAGACCTCACTGACTGCAACGAAAAGCGATGGAGCACATGTACAATGTAACGCAATACAGATCTAAATACCAAACACTTATAATTGATACTCCAATAAATACTAAAACGGAAATGTCATAAGCTATAATTTAAGAATAATACAAGAATGTTTTCAGCCTAAAATCGGCAGAAAAATAAGAATATTCAGCCTGGGCCGGAAAAACAACATTCTTATAAAACAAAAAAGAGTGTATGCAGACTTTGACTTCCACCGTCTGAGTTTCCATTTGCAGAGCGAGTGCTTGTGCAAAACGTTTCCCATGAAAATCATGAAAATCACTTGATTTTCATGCGAATGATTGTACAGGTGACAACAAATTTTGAATACCAATAGTTTCGCACAAAGACTCGTTTTGCTACAGGGGCAAAAGTAAACTTGGGATTGGACTATTCATCCATGAGCTGCTCAGGGAGGCTTTGATTCTTGTTCAATGCCACGCAGAAACTGTTAAACAAATAGCTTCATTGCCGCGCACAAAGTATTATAAACATAGCTTTATAGTCATTATGGTGCCATTCTTGGAACAGCCTTCCTTGAGATTAAGGGAAGTGGAGTTCCCTGAGGCATAAATGCTTCTCTTGCCTTTCGAATAGCATCTCTATTTGAGGTGATGAGTTCGAGAGGAACGAGTTCTGTATTGCCCATAGAATGGGCAGGAAAGATAAAGTGATCTGAAACGGCGGTTGGTTGATCAATGTGTTGTTGTGTGATGCATTGAAACGCAGCAGGAAACACGGTCTTCAACTTGTAAACGTCCTGTTGTTGGCTTTTTTCAGTATTTACATCACATGCATGCGGATTAATTTGTCTTTGCACCTCATTACAACCCGGCGTATGTTATGCTAACACTCTAAAAAAACGAAAATAATGTGCCTTAATTTAGCTCAACATCTACTCTAATCAATATTGAATACAATCTTTGTAATTGTGTTCAAATGTTGGTTTGGAAATTGTTACCCATCCAGTCCCTGGTTTGTTTAAAAAAGAATTGAAAAAAAAAAACATACTTGGCCTAATCTCCAGAGCAAACATCATTGATTAAAGAAGAATTACACAACGGAATGTTTTAGGAAAATAAATCGCGTTAAATTGGCTATGCAGCTCAAAATTAAACTTCCTTGACTCTAATATTAGTTCTTTACGTAATTTGACTTCTTGAAAATCCTACACACTTCTACATCGCTTTCTTTGCATTGGGGTTTTGAGTAAGCGGAAATGTTTTCTTTCCGGGCTTCCCTTTCGCAAATTGGCTTGCGGGCACGTTGCCTCTAAATTTTTAGTTTCAGGTATTAACTCCAAAGCTGGTTTAAAAACTCCAGTTAATTGCGTGAGTGTCTCCTCTGGCATTGAATCCTTCGTTAAAAACGTTATTTAACACTGCAACTTCATTTTTTGAACCTTAATATTTAATACTTCTGCTCCCAGAGGGGCATAATTTTATAGCTGTCTGCTGTGAACTTTTAATTAACTAGCAGTAGTCCTAATTGGGAAATCCTAAAATAGAGATAATTAAATCCAAGAGACACATATGCGACAGGTGATGAATCATCTTAAATTTAACTTACTGCATTTTTAATTCAAGTGGAAGTTTCCGCATCCAAGTCGTCAGGCTTTGACGTGCAACCATAATTACTATGCAGAATGACTAACATTACGATCAGTAGCCTCTAATGCAGTTACAATGTTTCCTTAGGATGAATGTGGGCTAGGTTACACAGCATCTGCCTAAGAGGCTAACTGACTGGGAAAAGTGGATGTTTGTGTGAAAATAGGTTCCGATTAACAAAATATTTGTTTATAAACTTGTTCTGTTTTTAGGCTTGCAGTAAGGCTAGTTGGTTATGGCAAGAGCATCTGCAAGCATTTAGTTTATGAGGGTGCAGGCCAAATCAACTATCATCTCAAACAAAATGAACCTACAATGCATGACCCCCACATAATGCAACTTGCTCATTGTGCCTGCATTTTCAGAGGTCAAGTTAACCTGGTCCCAGAGGTTTTTCTTGATTTTTCCTCTTTTCGCGAAGTGGCGAAGACTAGTCGCGAAGTGGCGAGAAAGAAAATCTGCTGGTTACGTTGAATTTGAATCTCACTTTCATGGCGACGCCAGCTGTCAAACGCGTCAAATTGATAATTAAAAAAAGGGACCAATGGCAATTAAGCAATTACGTGCTTATCAGGTGTCAATGTTTTCACTTGAGTGGTGAAGAGTGGTATGTTTTGACCGACTTGGCTGGGGTCAATGTGAGTATTTGCGAGAGTGTTTTCATCCTCAGTGTTAATGATCATGAATATCGTTACAAAGCAAGTTTCTCCACTTCTCGTTTTGTAAGAAGTCTTCGGGACTCCCGAATAGAAAGGCATTAGCTTCTTTTAGTAGACTGTGCTGTCGACGTCTTCACCGGCTGCTCAAACTGGCCGCTGGACACAACCACAATTATGACATGGTGAGGGTAGCTTGTCGTCAGGTACAGTTATTTGCCGACATAATGGATCAACTAAATTGTAATTGACTTTCATGTCCGGTTGGCAGAATGGCGAACACATCCTTGCGATTTATGACTGTGAGCAAGGCTTTGAAGTGCGGTAAGACTTTCAATCTCTGGAAAACGCTCCTCGAGTACCGAAGTCCAATTCCTTCGAAAACACTGTCATAAAGAAAATTCATGTCGTACACAGGCAAATCTTAAACGTGTATAAACTAAGGGACTGGTCAAAAAGTATTGGGGGGGGGGGGGGGTGGGCCGGAGCAGAGAGGGGGTGGGTCATCAGTTTTAGAACCCTTGGTTAGGGGTGGGTCGTTCAATTTTCAGCTACCCCTGAGGGGTGGGTCATCCTGGTTTTTTTTTATGGGGATTGGCACACATTTAACACAATCGACAACTAAGGTAACTCCTTTCAAGCAATTAAAGCAAGTGACACACTTGAACACCAGCAAACGGTCTGCCATCGGTTTATTTTTTTTTTTTAAACCGCGCAGCCGGAGGCTGGGCGGTTTCTTGCTCTGCCTTCGGTTTTTTTTTTTTTTTCGTTTTGTCGGTTACAAATCCCAAACCTCCGCGGATGATGTCATCATCAGCCAATTACAGGCCATTTCTCAGCTCTTTTCTTCATACCTCCCCTCGGGAGAGTTTTGCCTAGTTAGCGAATTAAATAAACTTGCGGTTAGTCACTTAGTTGGTGAGGGTTTATTTGGTCAAAATTGGGCGAAAATCCCTCGGAGATGCACGTCAAGGCATTTGCAAGGATAAAGAATGTGACTTAGGACCAGTTGCTGGCTAGTAAGGCTGAAATCATCCAGAGTTAAGCTGTATTTTCGTTTTGCTTGCATGTTCACTTTCGAAGGGAATATTCAATGCGCTAAAGAAGGTATTACGTCTGTCGTCAGCCATGGACTCCGCTGTTGGTGCTAAATAAGATCGTGTTCACTGGATTGCCCTTACGGTGATAAACAAGATCGTGTTTACTTCGCCAGAAGCAATGGTGGAGTTTTCTGGGAAAAAAAAATAAAACCTTGGCTTTGAACATATGCAAATATATATATATTCGTTTTAAAGGTCAATTGTGAGACCTTTTCTCCTTCGCGCGAGCTAGGAAACAAAGTCTCCGATTACAAATCACGCAACCACGCTATGCAAAGAATGTGAAAATCTCTTACAACGCAGGCACTGAGCCAACTTTGAATCACGCAATCTCTATTGTTTCCAATCTTTTAAATTGTTTCCGGGTAATGTTTTCTCGCAAAACGTTGTTGCTAAATATTACGTAATGTTTTTGTGAGCGCAAAAGAGTTAAAAAAGCGCGGTTTAATTTTTTTTAAAATTCTTGTTTTTTTTTCGTTTTGTCGGTGAGCAGACCCAAACTCCGACTCACTCGGCCAATTGTTGTCACCGGATGATGTCATCATCAGCCAATTACAGGCCATTTCTCAGCTCTTTTCGTCATATCCCCCCTCAGGAGCATTTTGTCAAGTTAGCAAATTAACTGTTTAAACAAAAGAATGGCCGCCGACGGGAAAAATGTTTATTTGGTCAAACTTGGGCCAAAATCCTTCGGCGATGGGCGCAGGACATTTGCAAGGATAAAGCATCTAATTTGGTACCAGCTGCTGGCTACTAAGGCTGAAATTATCCAGAGTTAAGCTGTATTTTGGTTTTGCGTGCGAAACAGAAGATTTCGTAATCTGGAATTTTTGTTTCTGTTTACTTTCGAAGGGAATATTCAATGCGCTATAAAGGTATTACTTCTGGCCATGGATCACGCTGACGGTGATAAATGTAAGATCGTGTTTACTTCGCCAGAAGCTATGATGGAATTTTCTGGGGAAAAAAGTTAAAACTTAGCCTTTTATCATGTTTTATAGCGCTCGTCATAAACCCTTTTAATATATGTAAATTGATAGTCGTTTGAAAGGTCAAGGTATTTTTTCCTCAGACATAAACAGAATTCTCCGATTACAAGTCACGCTAGACCAGCTTCAGGCAAAGAATGTTTCCATATCTCAAACTGCCCTCTCCCTATTCACGTAGACTCGCATGAAATTTCTAAGTTTCTTGACACAGAGACTTAGTTTCTGCTCAACAAATGTTGTCAAAGTGCAAGTCTCTTCAATTTTAAACGGAAAAAAAAATTAAAAAATTTCGGTGGGACGAAGTGGATTTGAACCCGGGACGCTAGCTCGGCAGTCTTCCACTCTAACCACTAGACCACCGACGATACACTACAAACGTGTGGTTTAATTTAAGTACCCAATCGGAAACCCGAACGCTATAAAGAAGCTAACCATTAACCCCTTGCATTAACCCTAACCCTAATCAGTATTTTCAGTGCTTAGGCCTATAATCAGTATTTACTTTGTGTACGCATCACAAGGTATCCAAGGGTGGTTTGAGATATGGGAACAAGTCCTAACCATCTTTTAAATTGTTTCCGGATAATGTTTTCTCGCAAAACGTTGTTGCTAAATATTACGTAATATTTTTGTGAGCGAAAAAGAGTTAAAAAAGCGCGGTTTTAATTTTTTTAAAAATTCTTGTTTTACAAGCTCTTGTAAATTAATATTGACTTCCGTTGACTTTGGCATTGATACCAGGCACATTAAATTTCCATTGATTACACAACAAGAAAGCCACACAATTTGTAACCGCAACTTTCAATTTATGTCTTAAACAGGGTATCAAAGATCGGAATTCTGTCTTAAACAGGGTAGGAAAATCAGCGATATTTGTCTTAAACAGGGTCAGGGTATCAATGGCCGGGCCGCACCTCCCCACCCAGGGATATATCAAGTACCTCCCCCGGGGCCAAAACACATTGGATTTCAAAACAAATATCGTACCAGCATTATTTACGCTTAAGTTAAATTCATGCCTCTTCGCTTATTGCTTTTAAATTATGGTATTCCTTAGAACATCTTATCAAATTTAATTCAACAGAACTGGCGTAATGCTGCCGAAGGGGAGAACTGTATTAAGTATGTCAACAGTTACCTAATGAACTGTACGATGAATATATTTGAAGCTTTATCGAGGGAAATCAATTTAAATTGTTATGGGCCCGGGACATCTTTTAAATCCGACCAAACAACCTACTATACCCCATTAAGGGGTATAGTAAGTTGTTTGGTGGGATTTAAAAGATAGTTCATGCAAAATACAACAACCCTTCTATTCACCGGAATTTCTCCCGGGCGCGCTCCGCTTTGATAAAGACTTGATATTTTACACCCTCTAATGCATCAGTCTACCCCCCTGTGCCCCTCGAAAGTGAGTGAGGAACTAATATTCCCACATGTTTTAAAACGGATATCAAGAACTAGTTTTCTATATTCCAAGCGACACGTAGTAGAGATATTTACATGGCTACGTTAACAACAAAGGCTTATACCAGGGGCACCCAACGACAATTTTCGGAAATATATCTGTTCGGAAGACGATTTGAGATGTAGAATTTTCGGAACATTTTTTGTAAAATTTCTTGCTTGCCTGCTTCTCCTAAGATTTTCGAACATCTAAAATATGGTATAATTGCCTATTTTTAACGGATTTTTTACCCTAAAAAGGTCACCTATAATTTTCGGGAGCCTTCTTTCTGGCTGAAATTTTCGAAAAGGTAAGTTTTGATCCCTATAATTTTGGGATCACTAGCCTTTCAGCTAGGAAATCCGAACAGATGAAAAATTTTTAGGGGATAAAAATATGCCTATATCTAGCGTTTAAATACCAAAATACTTTCAACAATGCTATGTTTTAGTGGTTTTGAACTATATTCTCGTTGGGTGCCCCTGTTATACATAGGTTATATTTCCGACTGTAATATGTAACCAAGCTTCTTAATTCTGAAATTGTTTGTAACTGTAAGGCTTTGTCACGCTATGCCTAACTTTGCAACACTTTCCTAAAACAAGGCCAAGTGTATCCCTAACAAATATTCCCTGCCTTGCAGGCATAAACGAGGAAAGGGTAGCATGAAGGCCAAAAATGTAAAGAAAAAGGCAAGAGACACTAACCTATAGCAAGAAACAGACAGTTTCCAATAAGCAATATATCTCCTTCACCCGCAAAAATTCCATTCATTCGCCTTTGCATTGTTTCCTCCTCCAGGTAACATTTTACCAGGCATTTTTTCGGTCGTGACATCGTCGCCTTTTCCATATTGCCGAAGCTAATGTTCCTTGGCTTTATAATTTTCAATTATAGCACTCCACGAAAGGTGTCCTCGTTAAAATTGAACGAAAGCCCATCCTCATGCTGCGATACGCTATGCTGCCGCACGTCCTTCTAGTCTTTCCATGTCCATTCGTCGCAGCTACTGCTGCTTAGCTTGACAAATTTCAATTTTACAACTCCACGAATTGAACCAAAAACCATCTTCGCGCCGCGTTAACCACCATATGTATGAACTCCATGTTGTCGGACAAAAAATTCGCCTTTCTAGTACCCCGCTAAAACCTGCTGAACCTACACCACGAAGTGCCTAGGACAAGAACCATACTAAGCAGGGGAGGGATAGGAGAAACGATTTAATCCGGTTTTAATGAATAAATTAATCAGAATCGAGTGAGTGAGTGAGTGAGTGAGTGAGTGAGTGAGTGAGTGAGTGAGTGAGTGAGTGAGTGAGTGAATGAGTGATCGAGTGCCATCCGATTGCCTTCTACGCTCATGGATGTTACCAGGAGCCATAATCGGGGACGGAGACCGTAAGTCTTGGGATGCGCGTGGACCCATGATATGAGACAATTTTTCTATTTTTAGAACAAATTGCGCCATACTGACGTCATATAAGCGCACTGATCCACGCACGTGTCGTGGGCTCTCGCGCGAATGTTGTCACGTTGCGTGATCAAATGATGAGAGTTGCGAGATTCTCTTGCCGATTTTTCACAGAGATGGCAGGGAATAAGGCAGAGAAGAAGAACCAGGGCTCTTCTATGTACTTTTATGCTCTGATTTAATGCAAAAGGTGTGTTTTTCAGGGTCAAGAATTGCTTTAATTTCGCGCTGTGAATGAATAAAATCCGCTCGCCGGCTAATTATTCCCGCCGTAAACTTTTGTGTTTGTTTTGTAGAGAAAAATTCTGTAAGAAAACTGTTTACTCCGGTATCGAGTTAATTTGTGAGTTTGCCAAACAATGCTTAATCATAACCAAAACCTGTTTTTGATAATTTCTTATCGTTTCTGCTCGTTTGGCGAGTTTACAAAAGTTTTTGAAAGGCAAGTCTGACGCGTAAGAGCAGTCATTTGCATAGTGCAGCCGTGCACTTTCAAGTCCGAGTCGGTGTTTTCAGATTTTGAACAAATCATGAAAAAGATTTGTTTCGTTGTCCTTTGTTCTGAGATACTACAACAATTTTCACCAACGTTCACCAAAAGGCTACTAACATCATGTGTGTTTCTTCCACATAGTGAAACTTCACACTGCGAAAATAAAATAGACAAGGAGATCTGACTCAATCGAAATCTTTATTCGAGTTGATTAAAAGCGTCATCGTAACTTTTCTAATTATTTCTGCTGTATTCACATATTTTCAGCTAAGCTTTTAATATGTTCTCAAACATTAATCAACCTTAAACATATTCAAATCTAGAGATATTATATGAGTTCGATGTACGTTTTCACACCAAAGTACGAAGCCCAATTTGTCATGTTTTACTTGCTGTGCAAAACACGCATCAGCGGGCGCTGTTATTCATTGACAATTTATTGGATTTTTACACAAACAAAACTAAGCAGCATCTACGGACATAAACCTATTGTCACTTATTGGGCCTAAACGCTGCTATATCCAAGCATATCCAATGCAACTAGTTTTTTTTTCTGTGTAATGGAAAAGCTGTTAATCTTCTTCATAAGTGAAATTTAGATTGGAGTAATGTGAAGTTCTTGTAAAAGGAGCAGCGGAACTCAATTTGGTTAGCGATATAAAATGGGACATACCTAAATTCGGCACTGTCTTCACTCAAACTGGAGCAACTTACGGCGAAAATACTTATGCAAAATTCCAACAGCCATAAAGGCGTTGAGTTGTGGGCCAAAAGCATAAACGATTTCGGGAATTTCGGACGCCATTTCCCCTGCGCGACATCCGCGAAAATCCTCGCAGCAATGTACGCGCGTGTGCCGCAGGCGATGGCGCAATTTGTTCTAAAAATAGAAAAATTGTCCCATATCATGGCGCCAACGGCCAATACTAGAAATGGCGCGCGCTTACGGTCTCCGTCCCCGATTATGGCTCCTGATGTTACGTAACATCCATGAGCAAAATGGAGGTCTTATAACCATTAGGATGCGCGATAGTAATTTTAAAAAGTCTAGAAACGTAGGAAGTAATCATTAATTATAAATAACTTATGCCAAAGAATAATTGACCATTTTTTTCAGTATGTCCGACTGTTTATTCTGCTCCAGCAGGTGCCAAATATTCATTAACAAAGTTAAAACTGGTAGAATTCTATCAAAGGCGATGTTACTTCACAGGACGGTATCACATTAAATGGTTTTCAATACAAACCGTAATCAAAAGGTAATATGTAGTTGACTCTACTGGAACTTTTAAATATTGAATTCAAGTTTGATTAGACATGCACTGGTCATAATATAAACCAAGAGACCTATGATAATCTTTTTCAATCTATTTTAAGCTTCGCGTCACGCTGTCAAAGTTATTTTTAGTCTCGCTCCCATGATCACGCAAGCAATGGCCAACGGTCGTCAGGTCGTGTCCATCTGAATAAGAAATTGGAAATTTAGCGGGTTAAGAGAAAAAAAGGTTTGTTTTAAACTACCGCACTGTTAGCATTGGAAATCATTTTCAGAGCTGGGCAGGAAAATTATACGTGCTTCTCCAAAGCCGTAAAATAGAATTCGTGTCATTTCCCTGCATGAATGATGAATGATTAGCATAAAGTGCCAAGACTCGAATTTCTAACCTGTTTGAAAGTCGTTTCTCGGAAAGTGCCGAACGGATTGAAGCGAAAAGCATCTCTTTCGAAAGGCATTTTAAACCGCAAGATAGCTAAAATATTTGTTTCGCGTTTGTTAGAACTTTCGCTCCAGAAATACCGGTGCAAATGTTTGTATATTTAATTTCGGAAGTGCTGTGTAATATTTACCGGACTTACTGCAACGTTTGAGTCAAGAGAGGTCTCTTTGAAGAACACTGTTTCCAAAGCGCCAGGCAGGAAAATTATCTTCGATGTGTTTAACCTAAGTTTACTTCGAAAAAAATAAGTCTCGTCATTTGTCTGCATGACTTATTCCCAAGACGCGCCAGGCCGT
>JAHPZR010050309.1:5000-27626 GCA_019787425.1 Platygyra sinensis | reverse complement strand
CACCGGCTATTTTGAATACTGCGCCAGTTACTCCGAATTTTAGTAGGTCAGTTCCGAGTGTGATATTGGAGAAATAAAATGGAAATAGCCGCCTAGTTTTTGGATCGAACCTCCTACTCAAATACCTTCTGACAACTCTGGAGATTTGTAGACACCAATAGCAATCCGGCAGATGACGCCTCAAGAGGGCTCTCTGTTGTAGGTCTTCTACAGCAGAAACGCTGGACAAGTGGTTCACAGTTCTTGTGGAAATTGGAAACAGAATGGCTGCAGCAGCCCTTCCCAGTTGACGAGGTTCCAGACGACGACCCTGAGGTCAGAAAAGTTGTTTCTGCCAGTACTATGGTAAAGGAAGACTCGGCTGCGTCAGTTAACAAGTTGATAGAATACCACTCAAGCTGGTATTGCCTGAAGTTGTCAGTGGCTGTGTTTCTCAGAATCAAGAATGTATTGCAAAAACGAATGGAGACTAGAAGGCGTGCAAGTCCAGCCGCAAACCGTGATCATGGTCAAGCAAGGTTGAGTGTTAGGATGCCAAGAGCTGAAAGTAAAGGAATGGATGACTGCTGGACGCCGTTTACGGTACAAGAGTTTGAAGAGGCCGAAATAACCATCCTCCGCTTTGTACAGTCACTGTCTTCCAGCAAGGAGTTTGACGCTCTTAGACGAATTATTGGTAAGGACGGGGTCGGGCAAAGCGAAAGAAAATGGTGATCAAGAAAGAAAGATCGCTAACTCGACTAGATCCCTTCCTCCAAGAAGGCCTTCTTCGTGTTGGTGGCCGTCTTAGCCGCGCATGATGATCTTTCAGAAGAAACAAAGCACCCTGTCATTTTACCTCGCAAATGTCACGTTACGAGCTTGATCATCCAGCAATTGCACGAGCGCCTAGCACACGCAGGCCGTGGCCACACACTTGCTAAATTGAGGGAGAAGTACTGGATCACAGGTGCCAATGCTGCTGTTCGTCACCTGATCTCAAAGTGTGTTACCTGTCGCCGTAACCGTGCCCCTGTCGCTGAACAGAAAATGGCAGACTTGCCAAAAGGCCGAGTGACTCCAGCCCCACCGTTTACATACACCGGCGTAGATTATTTCGGCCCGTATGTGATCAAAGAAGGCCGAAAGGAACTGAAACGATATGGATGTCTCTTCACATGTTTGGCAAGCAGAGCAGTGCATATTGAGACCGCCAATTCTCTCGAAACAGACTCCTTTATCCAAGCTCTGAGGCGATTTATTGCACGTCGTGGACCTATCCGTGAGATTCGCAGTGACAATGGAACAAATTTTGTAGGTGCCAAGACAGAATTACAACAAGCAGTTGATGAGATGGATAATGAGCAAATCAGGAGCAGGTTGCACCAAGAGGGTACAGACTGGATTTTCAACCCACCGAGCGGCAGCCATATGGGTGGCATATGGGAACGGCAGATTCGCACAACTCGCAAAGTACTCGCTGTTCTGCTGCATGAGCATGGCTCTCGTCTGGATGACGAATCCTTTAGAACCCTACTATGTGAAGTTGAAGCAATCATAAACTCCAGACCGCTAACATTCGCTTCGAGTGATCCCGATGACCTCGACCCATTAAGCCCTAGCAATCTTCTGACAATGAAAACCAGCGTCGTACTCCCTCCAGCAGGAGTTTTTCAGCGTGCAGATGTCTATATGAGGCGGCGCTGGCGGAGAGTACAGTACCTAGCAAACTTGTTTTGGACACGCTGGAAGAGAGAATACCTCTTGACTCTCCAACAACGAGCGAAGTGGAACAGTCCTAAACGGAATCTAGCTGTCGGCGATGTCGTTCTGGTGAAAGACGATAGCTGCCCCAGAAGCGTTTGGCCCATGGGACGAGTCATCAGGACGGAATCGGACAAGAACGGATTGGTGCGCACTGTTTATTTGAAGACTCAAACCTCTGAATTACCATATTACATAAAATTTTCGCGACACGTTAATCTCGCGAATTTCGCGATTTAAAAAAAAAAACACAAAATTTAAGTGACGCGAAAATTAAATGTCGCAAAAAAGACATGACGCGAAAATTAAGTGACTCACATTATGTCAATAATTGAAACAGCCACTTTATTACCATTGCACATGTTTATAACAATTATTTTGAGCTATTCCGTGGTAATGTTCAGGTCCTCTTCATCACTACTGCTTTCAGTCTCCACTCCAGGTAGCACTTCTTTTGTACAAGCCTCAAACTGTCCATTCACTGGCTCCTTGTAGTGTTGTTCCACTAGTTGCTTAAACCTTTCAATGGCTTTCAATGCGTTTCTGCTTATTTGGACATTGTTCATTAAGTTTGATCAAATTCAGTGTATCTCACTCAAAAACGCGAAATTAACGTGAGTCGAAATGCAAAATTTTCGCAAAATCGCGAAATCAAGGTCATACGCTCATACGCCGCTAACGTCAACGTTTGTAAGGACACAGACGTAAGTTTTGATTTCTTTTTTACTTGACTAATTTTTTTCCGTAGTTTATGGTTGTAATTTTCGTGTGTCTTTAGGTTTCGAAACCGTACAAACATTGTACAAGAGTAAACTGGTTTCATCGTACAAGATAGAAATTACAAGTATGCATCTTCTAGTCTGTGTCGTTTTTATCGTTTTATGCGACCACAATTAGTTTTCACAATTATCATTAGTATAGAGGAAAAATATTAAAATTGATAAAAAGCAATGGATATCAGATATGAAGAAAAAATATGACTTTAAATGTTTCAAAACTTTACCAGAATGGCAATGGTCAATTCCAGAAAATACTTTGTGATCTTTTGTTTTCAATTGGTGTTTTCATTGACCTTTGGTCCTTGTGGTTCTTCATAGGAAATAGTAAGATGCATCAGCTACATTTTCTCTTAATTTTCATGCTGGTTGTTCTTTTTTCTGTTCCATCAACAGGTAAGTACATGTACAAAGTTATTTTAGGAATGTGCATTACCTAGAGTATTGAATGATTATTCTTATTCTAGGAACCCTTTGTTTGTAAACTGAACTGGTCAAACCATAGAGTATAGATTATTAAGTGCACAGAACTGTTATTTAAAGTGCCCATAAATTAAAGTGCACCTAACACCAAAATTTTTTTTTGCTAAAATAATAAGGCTTATTTTGTGGAGTCATTTGGCGCAAACATTTTTTGGTTTGGTTAAATCCTCAAATTTTTATGCCCCGTCAAAACCGAGTTTCCAATGGTTCGCGACCGCGCATGGGGAATCTGGGGAGAGTTAAAGCTGTGTCGTCAAATCGAAAACGAACGCCTCGGCTGTCCTAGTCAGGACTTCTATTTTGCACGAGTGTAGGAGCCATTTTGCCGCACAAATTTTTCGCCGGGACTCCACAATCAACAGATTTCTGTTTTTAGTAACAGTGTCTTCTACTTTGTCGGATTCCAAAATGAATTTTGACTCAGAAGGCTCTGATATTTATTATATTGCTGAGGACATGAAGTAGCACTTCACTTGACGAAGACCAAGCTGATCTATTTGCTAGTCTTTCGCTGACCACCCAGCCGCCCAGCCTCTGGCCAACTAAGAAAAGACAAGCAAATACCAGGAAGTAGCTGCTAGTAAAGAATTCGAACAAGCTCTGAAGGACAGACTCGAAGGCAAAGATATGTAGAAGTCAAATAGTAATAACATAATTTTTAGCGCGTGACCCGTGTTTATTATTTTCGCAACTTCTTCTATCCTGTCTACCTCGCATTTATACCTTTGTGATAACAGTCAAGTCCATTCACTTTCTTAGAATTATTTAAACTAATCCGTTCATGATGCAGATCAACTGATTATCTCTTGACACAGTGTTTGCATTCTTTACATGCAAAAGTGTGGAAATAATTGTAGTGTCGCTTCCCTTCAAACATAAGTGAATGTTATTGTTGCAGTGAGTTAGAAGGTTGTCGAGACTCAAAGAAGAGTGATCTTGTTCTTGAAGATTTTGGATGTTCAGGAGTTCAGGGGTTCTGAACATACCAATTGTCAGCATTTCCTTGCTTGAATGTATCCCTGCATGTCCACATTTGCTAAACGATGGGTCTTCCATTAACCAGTGTGTTTGTTCACAACATGACTTGGAAAGGAATTGAGTTCTGCCAAAATTACTCTCCCAGATTTCTCTTTTAAATTAAGAATTGACCAAGGAAGGAAACTTAAACATATCAAGGAAGAGAACATTTGCTCAGAAAAATTTCGCTCACTATTCTCCTGCCTTCTGTCTCTGTCGGCTGCGTTGACTGACTGCTGTTTCTCAGATTAGATCCAACAACGGATGCGTAAATTGATAGCTTTTACCAAATTCGTCTTGCTTAAGCCATGTAGTCAGCAAAATCCCCTCCTCCTCCTAAAAGTCCAGATGTCAAACGAAATCATCTGGTTTGAAATGCACAGAGCAGATTATCAAAGAACTCCTAGGCGACTCACACTATTAAATGCTTTGTACGTTTCGCTTTTACGGAATCGACCCATCGCTTTCTACGTTTCTTTGCTTCAAGTCGATCATCTCTAAATAAAATCGGTGTGACATGAAACATAATACCTCCTGTAAGTTTGTTGAGTTGCTACATCCCCTTTACAATGCACCTGGCTGGCAATTTTTGGAACTACTTCCTCAGCCTTTCCCACAAAAACAAGTAAATATGCGAAGTATAGAATCATCGTGTTCTAGATTTCACATCACATCCGGCCTATGACCCATGCCCTGTTAAACTCGGTCGCGAACCAAATGGCGGCATTTGGACGTACTTTGACGGGGCATAAAATTCGAGGATTTAACCAAATCAAAACATTTTTGCGCCAAATTGCTCCAAAAAATAACCTTTATTATTTTACCAGAAAACAATTTTTGGTGTTAGGTGCACTTTAATTTTCCTTTACTCTCACTTGAACCTACATCACCCAAAGGACGTCTGTTAAATGGGTTTTGATTTGAACAAACAAGATTAAAAAAAAAAAAACAAATTTTGAAAGTTTTCAAATTTGCTGCCATATTGGTTCACAATCATCATTTGCTTTAGTCTACTCGCAGTTCTTCTCTGTAACAAAGGAGTTGTAACACAGAAAAAGGAACGTGTGACTTTAAACTTAAAGTAGCTATAGTATAGTTCAAAGCTCGATTAAGCTAACCCAGGGTTAGCGAGAATTTTTATTTCAGTTTTGTAACTCATTGGTGAGGTGTTCTGTTTATATTGTTTAGCCTTCAGTTTTGACCTGTAGAAATCTCAAACTACACCAAACGTTAGAGGCGAAAAACATTTTTAAATAAGAAAACGTAATGCTTCAGTTAACGTTTAACCCTGGGTTAACGTTAACCGGCTTTCGAACAACCCGGCCCAGGTGTAAATACTGTTAATAAGGCAGTTCCGAAATGGCGTGACGTGCGAATAAGGCGCGCACAGAAACATTTTGAATTTGAATTTACGCGTACGTTTATTGCGCACACAAATTTGGTAGAGAATAACGTTTTATCGAGAGAGTTTCAGACAGTTTCGGGAGAGCAGTTGTTGTGCTTTTAGAGAATTTTATGCCGTTTAGAGTTTACCGTTTTTACAGAGTTTGAAGTGTTTAAGCCGAGTACCGTACCGTTTTACCGCTCACGAACATTTTCTGGCGACCATGACAGGAGAAAGGTATGAACTGGTGTTTGCTTTGACGTGTTGTTTCGTGTTTTGAGTTTTGAGTTGTGTCGTTATGGCCACCGATACCGCTGTTACCGAATTTAACGAGGAAAACGCCGAACAAACAGGACTAAGTGGAATCGAGAAAAAGAAGGAAGCAGACATTCTGTTACTAGATAAAAAAGCGAAAGCGTACCGAAAAAAGTCACAAAACTCCAACACAAGCTGGAAAGGGTTACCGATCATTGAAATAGTGATTGAGCAGCTTTGGACAGCCCTGGAAAATGCACTGCTAACTATAGAGGAACTGATTGTAGGTTGGAGATGAATCTGGAAAAAAAAGCCATTGAAGAGTCAAAAAGTATCGAAAAACAAGTACAGAGAGCGACTGAAGCTGGGCAAACTGTAATAAAAACTCGCGCGTGCAAAACGGTAAATACAGGCAAGTCGATTAGCGTGGCCATAATGGATAAACACAACCAGCACCCTGCCCAGCAGCTGAACGAGAGTCACGGAAATCAAGGAGACCGAAGCCGATTTCTAAAGGCGTTAAAGGTTTCTACGTTCAGTGGTGACAAACAAAAGTTTGAAGATTTTTGGGCCCTTTTCAAAAGTTTAGTAGACAAGTCAGCTGAACCAGCAAATCTGAAAATGGCAAGACAGTGGCAATGTCTCAAAGGGAATGCATTGGAAGCCATTCGTGGTCTCGGGGTCACAACTACAGAATACGAAGAAGCTAAAGAAATATTAAAAGCAAACTGTGATGGTGCACACCGACTACTGCAAGCCTACATGGAGCAGCTAGAACAGATGCCATAAATCAGAAGTAACGCTATTCATGCTCTGGAGAAGTTCGCAGACCTTGTGTGAATCACGTCGTCAAGCTACAGGCGGAGGGCAAAGATGGAGAGCTAGGAGATGGAGTGCTTCATAGTCTCATGGTAAAGAAGTTGCCTGATCGTCAGCTAGACAATTACAGCCGCTGGTTAAATGAATGCGTAAGAGAAAAATCAGTCACAGCATTCAGAGACTGGCTTAGAGACGGGGTCAGATTCCGAGTTGAAGCAGCGGAAATGGCTAATGGGATTGAACCAAAGACTTTCGAGCATGTTAAACCGCCAAGAGCACCGAAACACCCAGATCTTGGTAGGATGCGAAATTTCCATACTGCTGCAATTGAGAATGAAACAAGAAACATGCAGTCTCCCTGTTCTCTCTGTCAAGTCTTGATCATGGTGTGTGGTTCTGCAAACAGTTCCACAACAAAGGAGTAGATGACTGCTGGCAGTTCACCAAAGAAAGGAAGCTCTGTTTTCGGTGCCTGGCCACTGACCATGGGGTGAAAGATTGCAAAAAAGCCCGCAGGTGTGGAATAGGTTGCCCTCGAAATCATCACCGCCTTCTCCATGGACTTAAAAGCGTGTCTGAAACCGGACTGAATCAGATTCATTATGAACTGTCCCTGTGTTGATGAAGGCTAATGGAAAAAAAAGTGAAGATAAATGCTATTCTTGATGACGTTTCGAACGAAACTTTCCTAAACAAAGAAGTTGCTGGGGGTACTGGGACTGCAAGAACCTTTCCAGAAAGTTCAAGTTCATGTCCTCAATGATAAAATAGAGACCTTTCAGTCAATGCCGTTAAAGATCAAAATTGAAAGTGTCGATGGGCACTTCTCAAAGGAAATTAGCGTGAAAACGTGCCCGCAGAAAGTCACATGCAGTCACATACAGAGTTGTAAATTGAACTGAACATCAAAGTACATGTAAATGGCCTCACCTGACCCAGCTTAACCAAACCCGCAAACAATGGACTCATCAATCTTTTGATTGGCATTGATAACGCTGAACTCCACTGTTCCCATGTTGATCTCCCGGGGAAAAGTGGTGGTCCCATTGCCCACCTTGGACCACTTGGGTGGAGTTGCATTTGTGCGCCTGACAGAAACGAGGCCGAGAGAACGCGAACTCAAGTCATTCGTGCCTTGTTACAAAAGAACCTGTATGGAGCGACGGAAGAGGAATTTGTTGTGATATCGATAACAGCCTTAAGAGATTCTGGGAAATCAAAAAGTCTGGCACAGAACGTACGGACAGACTTGTACTCACCGAGGGAAAAGTGGTGGTCCCATTGCCAACCTTGGACCACTTGGGTGGAGTTGCATTTGTGCGCCTGACAAAAACGAAGCCGAGAGAAAGCGAACTCACGTCATTCGGGCCTTGCTACAACAGAACCTGTATGGAGCGACGGAAGAGGAATTTGTTGTGATATCGATAACAGCCTTAAGAGATTCTGGGGAATCAAAAAGTCTGGCACAGAACGTACTGACACTTGTACTCACCGAGGAAGAACGACTAGCTTTGAATAAGGTAAAAGATTCTCTGAAGTATGAAAAAGGAAGATATTGCATAGCCGTTCCCTGGAAAAATGAGAAACCCGAGCTCCCTGTCTCTAAGCGTATGGCACTGTCTCGCCTCAGAAGCACCGAGAGAAACTTAAAGAAAGACGACCGTGTCGCTGCAGATTATAAGAAAACTATCCAGGACTATGTTGAAAAGGGATATCAATGGAAGGTTCCTTTGGACGAGCAGCTGCCAAACAACGTATGGTATTTGCCACATTTCTCGGTCGTGAGGATGGATAGAACGACAACGAAAGTATGAATTGTGCTTGACTGTGCCGCTAAATGCAATGGCATTTCCCTGAATGACATGATCTATGTTGGACCAAAACTACAGCAAGATCTTTTGCAACGTGCTTGTCCGTTTCCGCCGACATAAAACAAATGTACCTCCAGATAGAGATTGAGGAGCAGGACCGTTCCCATTCCCGGCTGTTGTGGAGAGCTGGACCTCAGCCAAGAGCCGGACATATTCGAGTTCAGCCATGTAGTGTTTGGAAAGAATGCAACCCTATGGAATTGCAGTTTATAGCTCAGGAGAACACTCGAAGAAACCAAGATTGTTATCCCCTTGCCATTGAGACAGTCCTTAAGTCAACCTCCATGGACGACTCTATTGACAGTGTTGAAAATGACAAAGAAGGTGTGGGGCAGTACGGTCAATTGAAAGCGCTGTGGGGAATTGCCAACATGCATGCCATGCCGAGCATGCGTGGATCTCCAACTCACCGAAAGTAGTCGAAGCCCTTCCCACAGAAGAATGTGTGCTACAGAGACTGTGATAAACAGCAGCCAAGATCCTGTAATGAAGACACTAGGAATCTTGTGGAACAGCACTGAGGACTTGTTTACTGTAACTGCTTCTCCGATTTTGCCAGATTTCCAGACAACGAAGCAAAACGTCTTACATAAAGTGGGCACGATATTTGATCCTCTGGGATTTGTATGCCCGTACGTCATTGTTGCAAAATTTCTACTTCAGGAGCTGTAGATGCGAGGCTACGATTGGAATGATCGATGAAGTACAAGATGAAATAGCCAACAAAATCGGGGACTGGTTTGAGCAGTTAAGAGGCTGTCTCTCTAAGAACCACCCACTCAATTTCGCTTGAAAAATAATTTTGCCTGAAACTCTGGCAACTGAAAGACTTTGTCAAGGTTAGAATAAAACAAGATTTCTTTTGATTCAAAATGATTTTCTAGTCGCGTCAGGAGCCATTTAATATTTCGCCTCGTCAAGGTTGTCGCGCCGTCTCCAAAAGCATAAAATTTGCATTTTTCGTGACGCCGTAAAATATTTCATTCGCAACATCTTGTATTGAGTCTAATATTATTTTGCTCATAAGTCTTTCTAGTTTTCCTAGATACTAGCCAATTTTGTCTCACTTTAAGTGGCAAGACGAAATCAAGCATATTACTGAACACTATTATTCGCCATCGAACGATGGCTGGAAATTGCCTTCATTTAGAAGCTAATTTTTTTAGCTAATTTTTAGAAGCTAATTTTTTGGGACCTAGCTGAAACCTCTAGTTTACGCAGCTGCAAAGTGTAGTCCTTTATCGGCGAAAATATGCAAAAACTCCTGTACGATTTCAGTATTTCAAAAGTTATGGCCGTTTGTATCAGCACATGTACGAGCATTTCCGACATTCAAGCCTATAATCAACCTATCCTAAAATCGACCTATCCGAGCAGATTTTATTATAACTACAGCTTAGCTGCTTCGAATCTTGGTGTTATATCTAATTTCAGTCACTTTCCAAACGTTCACGTTGTTGAATCAGTCACAAGCAGTTCCAGTAAATTGCTAGGTTTTGCCTTCGAAACTTGAGCACGGCTACATCGAGATTCTTGGAAGCGAACATAGCTCGACTCCTTGGCCACATTTTGGGCTAAAATACCCTATCGAAACATCGTTTCAACGCTGGATTTCTTCAAGAATCAGATAACAAACTAACCAAGTCTGGTATCAAGGAGAAAATCAAGCTTTGAGGGCTTAAATCTTAAAGGAATCACCCCGTGTAGTTCGCTGGAAGAGGGTATCGATGTAATGCTGTTTCCACGGAGGTCCGCACAAAAGGGGTATGTACTTTAAGTAAGGTTATTAAAGTGTATCCAGAACTTCTCCATAATTCCCTAATATTCCCCTGCTTTCCCCTTTATTCCCTTGTGTTCCTCTGTATTCCTCTGTATTCCTCTGTATTCCCCTGTATTCTCGTGTATTATTTTGTATCCTCCTGTATTCTCTTGTATTGGTGGTTTGCATCGAAAATAAAAATCGTGACCATTCAATAAATTAAGCCAAGAATCAGGTATATGAAAGATAATTGATAGACAAAAAACATCTCCGAGATTTAGGTCTATGCGGTTTTTCATTGCCGCGTTATTCAGTAAACAGTTTTACCTACATTTATAAAGCTTTGTATGGAGACGCCATGTTGGTGCCCTTCCGAGAGGCACCAACATGGCGGCCGGAAACCAACAGAAACATCTGTCACTGAGTTTTGCCATTGAAACGAAAAATTATTACTCTTGAGTTCTGAGACATTGAAAGTAATACTTCTTCTAGTGCAAGAACTGTTCAGTTACCCAAAACGTAACCGATAGCTGCTCTTTTGACGTACGCGAAATCCTTCTCGGACCGCCATTTAGTGTCACGCAACGCATAAACTTGGAAATTCAAATGTCCCCTATAAGAAAATAAAGAAACCTATCGAGCGTAAACGTCATAAAACGACAAGTTTTGATAAGGTCTTATGACACTAAGACGCCAGTAGGATTGCTAATTTGTAATTATGGAAAATAATGACGTCAAATGAAAACAAAGAATTCCCTTGTAGTCTCCTGTATCAAGGGTTTACAGGGGATTACAAGGGTATACAAGGGTTTACAAGGGATTGCAGGGGTATACGAGGGTATACAAGGGATTACAGGGGATTACATGCGTATACAAGGAATTACAGGGGATTTCAAGGGAATACAGGGGTATACAAGGGTTTAAAGGGGTATAAAAAAGGTTACATGGGATTACATGGGATCACAGGGGTATACAAGGGATAACAGGGGTATGCAAGGATTTACAAGAGTACACAAGGGAGTACATGGGTGTACAATGGTTAACATGGGATAACAGGGGTATGCAATGGATTACAGGGGTATAAAAGGGATTATATGGGTGTACAAGAATATACAAGAGGATTACAGGGGTATACAAGGGTATACAAGGGACTACATCGGGTTTTTTAAATGATACAGAAGATTACAGGGGTATACAAGACATTACAGAGGTATACAAGGTTATACAAGGAATTACAATGAATGACAGAGGTTTTCAAGGGATTACAGAGGATAAATAGGGTACACAAGGGTTTACAGGGGATTACAAGGAATTACAAGGGTCTACTGGGGATCACAAGGTTTCACAAACAATTGCAAGGGTACATTAGGGTTTACAGGGGATTACAAGGGTATACAAGGGTTTACAGTGGGTTACATGGGTATACATGGGTTTACAGGGGATTACAATGGTATACCAGAGATTGCAACGGATTACAGAGGTATACAAGGGTTTACAAGGGATTGAAGGGTTTACGGGGTTGTACAGGGGTATACAAGGGTTTATAGGGGACTGCAGGAGCACACAAGGGTTTTACAGGGGATTACAGGAGTAATATATACAAGGGTTTACAGAGGAGATAGCAGGGTTATAAAAGGGTTTGCAGGGGATTACAAGGGTTTACATGAGATTGCAGGCGTATGCAAGGGTTTACAAGGGATTAGAGGGGTATAGAAGTGGTTACAAGGGTATTCAAGGATTTACAGGGGATTACAAGGGTATACAAGGGTTTACAAGAGATTACAGGGTTATACAATCGATTGGAGGGGTATGCAAAGGTTTACAGGGGATTACAAGAGTATACAAGGGTTTACAGAGGATTACAAGGGCATACAAAGGGTTTACAGGGAAATGCAGGGGTATGAAAGGATTTGCAGGGAATTACAAGGGTTTACATGGGATTGCTGGCGTATGCAAGGGTTTACATGGGATTACAGGGGTATAGAAGTGATTGCAAGAGTATACAAGGATTTACAGGGGATTTCAAGGGTATACAAGGGTTTACAGAGGTATGCAAGAGTATACAAGGGATTACAGGGGTATACAAGGGTATACAAGGGATTACAGGGGATTACATAGGTATACAAGGGTAGACAAGTATTTTCAATGGATTACAGGGGTTTTCAAGGGATTACAGAGGGTTACAGGGCTATACAGGAGTTTACAGGCATGTCAGGGGTATACAAGGGTTTACTAGTGGATACAAGGGATTACAAGGGTTTACAGGAGATCACAGGGGTATACAAGGGTTTACAAGGGATAACAAGGGTATACAAGGGTTTACATGGGATTGCAGGGGTATACAAAGGATTGCGAGGGTTTTGCAAGGGATTACAGGGGTATACAATGGTTTACAGGGGATTACAGGGGTATACAAAGGTTTACAAGGGATTACAAGGGTATACAAGGGTTTACAGGGGATTACAAGGCTATACAAGAGGATACAAGAGAATACAGGGGAATACATATATCTTATTAGACGTTTTGTTGTGTAGTATCGCTGAGTTTTCTTACGAGCTGTGCCGTATTTTGGCGAGCCCGTAGGGCGAGTCAAAATACAAACAACGATACTTCACAACAACACGTCTAATGGGAGATTTATTATCCAACACGCCAAATTGGTATGTTTGTGCGAGCGAATTTCGTGGAAGTTTATTTACAGGGAATACGTGATAGAAGTATGCGAAGTGGAATGAAATTGGCGCGTGAAATCCAGGTAATTAATTGGTCAACGGCAGGAAACCTGTCTAACCGGTCCTCTGGAGTACAAATACCGCGTGATATTTGTACTCTTGTAAAGCGTTATTTGTACTTTGCGAAGTGCAGTTGGATTATAAAGGAGAATACAGGAGAATATAAGAGAATACAAGGGAATACAGGAGAATACAAGAGATAACATTATTATTATATGGCTAGTGTTTGCAGCCGATATAACGCGCCTTCTGATTGGCTAAGTGCAGCTTAACGCCAGAGCATTATTCTCCCGTAATGTCCACGGGCCGATTACGGATTATGCAAATTAAGAAAGAAAAAACACGAAAGGTTAACCAAAGCTAGACCACATTTGCTTTATTTACATTGAAAATCGTTGTCATACAAGACGATGAGTGACGATTAACATTCAGAGAGTTAATTGTATTACTTTTTAAAGAAAATAATGAAGTTACTTCGGCAACTTACGAACGAGGTAACTGGTCAGGAAGAAATTGAAATGTTCATACATCAAAAAGCAAAACCACGAAAGGAAAGGAAAACTGTCCGTGAAATGAAAACATTTCAGCGATATTTGTCGTCAATAAACAAAGGAAGCATAGTAAAAGTTTTGGACTTACCGGCTGCTGTCCTTGACCACTTATCGGAAATCAGATGGCGGCGATTATAAATGAACCTGACACCCTGTCGGGCTTGCAGCAAAGTATTCATGAGAGGTTCACTTCCGAAGGCAGGTCTCCTTTCTCCATTCAAAAGGCAATTGGCGACACCAGAGCAGTACAGCAGTCAACATCAATAAATTCTTTTGCTGTAACACACCAGTTTAAACATCTTTAAGGACCATCAGATTTAAACAGCCAAGCGGTTTTTTTTTCGGTGTGGACATTCGCAGCATCTCTGAGCACCAGTTCGAGAACTTTAACGGGCCAGTAACTATAATCCAGAGACCTCTTTTGAGCAAGTTTGCCGGTGAAGCACTGTTCTGTAGGAAATGAAGATTGGCGGTTGATTCTTGAGAATGTCGATGAAAATTCTCTCGTCATACAGTAACGCAACTATACTTAAATACTTTTTGCGGCCGTATTGATCATTGTTTTCCAAAAATACATTTTCTTGACGGAGTACACGTAATAGTTCGCTGAATTCTGTTATGCAGTTTGACGATTTTGAAAGATAAATGAATAGATAAGCGCGCGCATCACCGGATGTGAAGTAACGACGTCCTCCAGCGACAAAAGTTGCCTGGTTTTAATGCCTTTCTTGTAAACTTACATCGACGTCTTGACAGTAAAGTTTTTCCCCCTGCTGAATCCTGATTGGTCAATTCAAATTTCCCGCGCGCCGACCGTATGCAAGGATGTTGCTGTTCAAAAGCTATTAACTAGTTTAGGTAATCGTATGAATGCAAGTGGAATTAAGGATTTTCAAATATCTCACGCTTGAGTTATGGCAGAGTTCTGGCAGTCCGAGGGGCCACCAAGTGGAGCACCATAACTATAGTATATAGATTTAGCTCACTCTAAAAGCGGAGCTCCTGTAGCCCGATTAGGCTAACCCAGGATAAGGTTGAGTTGGGATTTGAGTTTTGTAACTTTGCGGTGAGGTTTTCTGTATATTGTTTGGCTTCTATTTTGAGTTTAATCACAAAACCGATACACAAAACAAAAGCTAAAACAAAAAACATTTCTAGAGAAGAAACAGTTGTAATTTGGTTTACTTTTTAACCTGGATTAGAGTTAACAGGCTTCCGAACAACCTGGCTCTGTTTTCAACAAGTAAACTTGACATGAGCCCACAATCCAATCGAAAACCAGCACTTGGTCAGCGGTCAACTTAAATAAAACGCGTGACTTCGATGAGCTATAAACTTAAGCTCACGATTTGGTCACGTGATACTGGTTAGCGGATAACTTGACTTGACAGGTGTCAATTGATCGTAACAAGATGCAATATACCAAAAAAGTACACAGTAAACCAAGGCTGCATGTCTCTGTCAACCTATTATTTGGAGCATGGCCGCCATCTTGTGTGACTCGACCGTCGCTACCGTCGTTGTTGTTTTTATCGTGCGTACACGCCCACGAGTAATACCACTAGCCATGATCACCAAGCGAAAATCAACTCATGGGTTACCTTTTCTTTCCTATATGAGTATGGGGCTCCGCTTGGTGACCCTTCGGGCTGCCGGAGGTCAGCTTTTATAGGACCACAACCACATGCATGCATAGAAATACATCTACGTGTAGAAAACCATGCAACTCTTTTCATGGTCAATGTGGCTAGCAGCATGGATCATGGGCACATGCCCCATAGGACAATGTTGTCGTGCAGCATGGTGGCCTGCTTATAGGGTGGCCAAGTCATGCAGGCTTGATTTACAATGTACATCTTTGATATTGGATATCCATGTTTTGGTCAACTGACACCCGTCAAAACAAGGTATCTGCTGATTAGTATCATATGACCATATTGCAGACTCAGGTTTAGATTTCATTGAGGTCATATGTTTCTTTTTTGAACTTGACAGTGGATCAGTTACTGCCGGTTCTGTTTGGATCACAGGCTCGAACCAGGTTAATTTATTGTAATCGGGAGCTCTGTTTTTAGACTTATCTAAACCTAAAAAGTATATAGATATTTGTCTACTAGTAAGCCAGTAGACAGCAAGTATTTTTTCCCTGAAATATTGTTTCAAAATCCACCAAAAAAATTGCAAATTCATTGCAGTCCCACGTGTCCTGTAAAACATTCAAATTGTAAGTGACTCAAACCTCCTCAGGAATAAACTTCGCTCTGTGCAATTGGCATTACATCCAGGACTTAAGTTGTGTGAGAATAAGAAATAACCATTCCAGGTTATTGATTATCTTTTTTTGGCTCGTTAGCGGGCAAAATTCAAGAAATCCCGCAATCTGATTGGTTCCTAGAGCGGGCAGAATTTCCTCATACGAACCGCTACAGCGGGCGGAATCCATAGAGTTGATCTGTTTTCGTGAATGAATTAGCGATTATCGGCAATCTTTCGCCCTTTTCACACTTCCACAGAGGATTAAGGGTGTGGCTTACATCTCTTGGGGGTCTGGGACCAGTATCAAAAATTAATTTTTAACGGGGAATATAAAAATTATTTAAATCATTTTTTAACTCTGTGGTTTAAATGGGGGGGGGGGGGGGGGGGTAAGAATAGAGGTATTCAATTTTATATTAACGTAAGTAAATTGTTTATTAAATCCATTTTTTAAATCGCTGCTTATCCCTGCAATGTGATCGGCTCTCAGCGGTGCCATTTATTCACAAGCCGCACCATCTTTTGCTCTAAATTGCATATTTCTCTCAGCCAATAAGAGTAAGACAGTAAAACAAAACAACCAATCAGATGTTAAGGCTTTTTTAAACTAACGATTGACATTGCAGGAAAATGAAAGACAAAAATGCTATTGTCTGACAAAACTGGCAACTTTTGTTGCAAAAGCTTCGTTAAGTTTGAAAAATGGATGAATTTAATTATTTACAGTACCTAAATGATGATGACCAGCCACTCCAGGCTGAAAATCATCTTTTCCAGAAGACATTTCCAACTTTCAGTATAGTTTGCAATGATTTATTTGGTGATATTTCTTTACCATTTGCTGAAGAAGCCCCGTGTGATCATGAGTCCAGGAAAACAGAAACAAGTGAAGTAAACACAACAACAACTCCCTCCAGGGACAACTGATGATTTAGACGTGTCAAGGTTTCCTGTAGTGTAACGCAATGAAATAAAAGAGCTTAAGTCTGTTGCAGTGAATAAAAATACATCCCGCTCTACAAAACAGTGCATGAACATGTTCCAAAGCTGGGAAAGTCCCGCCTTCTTGGAAATGTCAGCATCGAAACAATGCCGCCGGAAGAACTAGCCACGGTGCTGACAAAGTTCTACCCCGAAGTGAAAAAAGACGGAGGGGATCACAAGCCAGTATCACTGAAAATCATGCCAAGTGTAATTGAACGTCATCTAAAGGACAAAAACTATCCACTGAGTATTGTGCGATCGAGAATTTTTCACAATTTACAAGAAGTCCTCAACGCGAAAGCGCTTTCTCTGCGCAAGGTAAGGGTAAGAGACCAAACAAAGCACAGCCACTAACACCAGACGAGGAATCTGCACTGTGGGAGAAAGGTCAGCTGGACGATTTCAATGGAAAAGTACTGACCAATGTGAACTTTAAAAACTTGACTGAACAACTTGGCTTACGAGGTCGCCAGGAACACTACGACGCATTCGTGGAGGACCTTGTGATAAGACAGCAAGAAAATGGCACTGAAGCCCTAGAGGTCCGCGAAGGTCCAACCAAACACGAAGCGGCGGTTTGTCAATCAGGCGAAGAACTACACCGCAGGTTATGTATATAGCACCGATGGCGGACAATATGATGCAGAATGGCTCTTCAAGCTTTGGTTGTCTAAGCCGACCCGAGGGAATGAAGGACACAGGGCCTCTCTATCTGAGCGTCATAAATTGTCCCTAGTCACCAGATGTCTTGTACACCAAAATTCGAGTGGGCAATATCATGAGATCCATGGCCTCCTGTCTCAAGACAAATGAGAAGTTGACAAACCACAGCATGAGGAAAACATTGGTATCAAAACTGAAGAATTCTGGTCAACCGTGCAATGTCGGCCATGCACGTGAATCTTCCTTAGATGACTACGATGAAATAAATGAGAACCAAAGGAAAGAATTCTCTTACATAATCAGTTGCTATAAAGAAGTACAAAACCAAAAATGTTCAAATGAGGTCTCCAACCAGACCAATGCAAATGAATCCTCAAATGAAGCACTTGCAGTCCAACGCCACGAGCTCCACTGGCTCCGATTCATCACATCCAACAAGAAGGCGAAATTCATGAGGCAGTAATGGGCTTCAATCCTGGTTTTCTGCTGGCTGGATGTTCGGGATTTCCACCAAGCTTTCCATCGCAGTTCCAGTATCGCATGGCAGCCTTCCATTCTTCTGGCAGCCCCATTCCATCACAGAGTTACACTGGTTGCATGTTCAATTTCTACTCCAAAGACGTCAGTGAGAAGTCCAAACCACAGAAGTAGCGGAGGGCTTACATAATCGAGTTGGACGACGAAGACTGAACTTTCAAGTGGACTGTTTTGTTTTGCTGATGACTTGAGCAAATTTTCACCGCTCAAGATGGAACATGTTTTTCTTTTGTTACACTCAAATGAGTTTTTGACACATGACGTTGACATGTAAGTCTTCATGTTTTCAAAATGTGATGTAAACGCATTTCTGGTTTTGCTTTTTTGCAACCAGATATTGGTTCAATAAATAATGCTACTGACCAAAATCTTGCAGTTCTTATTTTTAGGCTATTAAATTGTGCGATGTCAAAATGGATTTAATAAAGTGGTAATTGAATCTCAGGTCATGCAATTTTGGTCTGAAATCATACTTGTGATTTCAAATTGAACTCGCGCTGCGCGGCGCTCATTCGATTTTGAAATCACGCGTATGATTTCAGACAAGATTGCACTCCACTCAGTTCAATTACCATTATTAATAGAATAGTAGATATTTAGAAATGTGAAACCATTTCAAATG
Organism: Platygyra sinensis; assembly: GCA_019787425.1. Classification (NCBI taxonomy): domain Eukaryota; kingdom Metazoa; phylum Cnidaria; class Anthozoa; order Scleractinia; family Merulinidae; genus Platygyra; species Platygyra sinensis. Next base: position 9,174 of record JAHPZR010050309.1, on the reverse strand, counting down.
TTGTTTTGGATTTGTATTTGAGCCATTCTTTATGTTTGGACCTATAATAAAATCTCATTTTTTTGACACTTGGAAAATTTTTGTCCACTCTCTTGGAGTTAACTTGAAAAGAATAATATTCACAAAAAGTGCAAGTTAAACCCTCTGGCAATGTTCAATATTTGTTCAGAAATACAAAGTGATTCTAAACATTGTTTTGTTTTGATAGTGGATGATTTATCCCAGCTCTAGATCAACGTACTAGAAAAATCTGAACTCACAGACACAGATGTTAGAAAATATATAATATGTAGATACCAGCTGACAGTCAGGAATTCACAGATAACAAAGTTTTGACAAAAACTATCATTCATATCTCCCAAGTGCATTTAATCTTTGGTCACATATGTTAAGCAATTTTGAAAAATGTTTTATGTTTTGCAATTCACAAGTTTTCTGAGCTTTGTTCTTAGCAAACTGATGATGTGACCCATGGGTGCTGTTTTTTTTTAAACAAGTAGCTCCATTTTTTCACCAAAATTTCTATTCGACTTTGTTGAGAATACATAAATGATCCCTGCGTGAAAAAACAAGTGATTTCTGAATTTTGTTCTGCATTATATTGTGTACCCAGCATAGAAGCGCAATACAATTAGCATTTCACATCTTCCTCAAAAGTCTTATCAAATGTGAACTTTTACTTTTTAGAACATGTTTTCAGGGGAAAGATTGCCATAAATGCTAAATCTAGACTGACTCCTGCACTTTGTATTATTTTCGTTTTTACAATATTGTAAAATATGTAATGAAGAAATTAAAACTCTTAATTTCTGTTATTGGACTTCTGTTGCATGACAAAGGTTACACAGTAAATTGCTCTTGGGTTGCTTGTTGGTGGAAGCAGCTAGATTCTCAGTTTCTAAGGTATGCACCTATCAAAGTCAAGCCAGTGGGGGGCGGGGGGGGGAGGGAGGTGGGGCATAGGGCACAAATTGGACATTTTCCGAAAATTTGCTGTAAAATTCCCTACCCCTGGCAAAACGTGAGGTGAAATATAATTGAAACTCCCCACCCCAGGGAATGATTTGTGTCAAATGTTTGCAGGGCACTCCAAGAAAGATGCTAAAATAATTGAAACAACAAGATGGTGTTTAATAAAAATTATAAATACAACTTGTCTCCAGTGACTCATGTTTGAATGAAATATTTATTGATCTCTCCTAATGTAAACTATCTTACAGCAACAACAACTAACTAGTAATGAACCCTAAATGACTTTGCAACTAAAATAAAGCCATATCCTTAGTTCACATGCACAGATGCAAAACCAAAGGAGTGAGTGTCATTGAGAGTTATTTTTATATGCTCAAACTTAAGTTGAAAGCAAGTACTCTTTGTTTGCCAAAATGACTTGAAACTCAGAGATATCATTTCCATTGGTGCAAACAAAAGGTTAAAAACTGTTAATAAAAATAGCTGGCATATAGTCCCTTTAAGACCCGTAAAAGATTTACAAAACGGAAATTCAAATGGTCATAACGATTAATTGGCAAAATAGATATGTCAATAATTATTGGTGGCACAAAAAAGCAACCGAGAAGGCAACAGAGGAAACTTACCGCTGTGTTACATATGGCAGCACCACTAAGTTTGAGAATATCACCAGACCTCATTACATTTGAGACCTAGCCAGTTCTGACTCAGTCTAGTCTCTATGTCAGAACCAAGGCAAGTAATAATTGTTACCATAAAAGGCAGCCATCACATGAAGCCCACGAATTGGTCTCCTCTTCACAACCGGGGAGGGGGGGGGGATCTGCCCTACCACATTCTTCACAAAGCTCCTGACCACTGCCTTTATCCACGGTGGAATGAGCTTCTTTTGTAATAGCACCACTTTTTCAAAAACGGGTTTGTTTTGAACTTCTTTTTTCTTTTCGTTTTATAGTAGGTTTCTTTGCTCCAGCATGTCGATTTTCTGCTTTCGCATGCAAATGTTGAAACCAAATAGCAACCTCATCTTCTGGCAGAAGTGTTGCTTGTGCAGTCTCCAGCAAAAACTGTGCTAGGGGGAAATAATTTGTACTTGTTGTATGTTTCAAGTATGACAACTGATGGTGGGTGTAGAAAGTATGTCTTCCTGAAGTTCTGTAAAGCGAGCCAAAGCTTCATTATATTTCATGTAGTGGCCATTACACTGAGTTCCGCATTCGTTACAGGAGGCGCCATTGAATGGGCGGTTGATATCTGGAACTGGTAGTGGAAGAAAGGCGAGATTTTGCAGCAGTCCCTCTTTACAAACTGGATGGACACAACCCTCTTCAAAGCAACACTGAACCATAAATACGTATATGCTTGGGACATTCCTCCTCATGTGCTTCTGGTGCAGGTCCCAAGTATCCTCTACTTTAGAATACAACACAGGCTTTTCTTTTCCAAATTTAATTTTGCATCCTTGCTTCCCTTTAAGAACACCTTGAGTACGTCATTTTCTTCTTGGTACTCAGAACTGTTTACACCTTTAAAAAGTTTGATTTCGGTAGAGGCACATGGGCGCCGTCCACACTAGAAATGTATACATCCATCGCAGAGTCGATTTCTTTAAAGCATTTCTTGATTCACTTCTGAGTCTGAAAGACATGATCCATTGAGAGTTGACGGTATAAATAAGTTAGCACGACCAAGGGTGAGGCAACTGTTTTGATGTTTCACACGATTTTGAAAACTGGCGCCGCTATTACATGAAGTAACCACAGTTTTAGACTATAGGCGCCTCCATGTCCACCAGTACTGCACCTTTTTGTTGGGTGGACCCTCATCAAACCCACTGTCAACTCTGATGCATTCTATCCTCTCCCTTTCTTCTGTGCTGGTATTAATAAAAGCAGGTTGAAAGGTGTCTTACTTCTCTAACATTTTAAGTCTGCAAAATGTTGTGCGACGTTTTTCTTATGGAGTGGAGCTGCTTTCACTACACTACAGCAGATTTTTCCAGTAGTTTGAGTACAAGGAAAGTTGTAAGATGCTATTTGCAACGTTGAGGGGTACCTGTTGACATAGTCAGTGTAGGTAGTGAGCTGCCGAATTCCTTTGATTCCGAGGGTTAAATGGAGCGTGTGCATGGTCATTGTATCAAGTCAAAAACCTGCTTGATCGTTTCTTCCGAGATTGGCAATGTTTTGACCGTCTTGATATTGCAACTTGTCCAGGGCAGCATAAAACGCTGCACTCCAATGTTGATCTGGGTTGTATTTAAGGTTAAACCCCTTTTGTGCCCTTCGCTGGATAACATTTGCTTCAGCCTTGTACCAAGCTGCTGAGCGCCTCCGTTGATTACGAGCTACACACAACTGAGCTACAGTGCAATATTAAATTTGAATGACTGTATTTCTGTTCTAAGTGTTCTTTCATCCTGCTGAATGTTGCTTTCTTTTTTAGCTTTCGGTTATCATCAAATGTTAAAGCACCCGCGCGGCGCCAAGCATCAGCACCAGCTCCACATTCTTTCACATATTCTTCTAATGCCTTACTAATTCCTGGACAATCCTGAAGTACTTTTGACACTTGTTTGCTGCGACGCTTCTTTTGAAATCGCCTTTCTGCTGTCCTTCGCTTTGCTTCCCGAATTCCTTTTCTATTCAGAGCAGAATGTTTCTTCTCAAATAACTCTCTCCCTCTTTGTCCTATTATGTCCTCCCCTGGCAAAATATCAGACTCACTTGAATCGGATTCCGAGAGAATTTCTTCTCCAGTGCGGTTCTGGTTTTGAGTCATACGCAGTCTTTCACTTAGAAGATAGGCCTGGCGCGACTGCTGTATGACGCGTTCTTCATCAATACTAAGGCCAAGGAATGACAACTGACCTTTAAAGTCTAACAAAAGCTGCTGCAAAGCTTCATCTGTAATATTACTCAGCATACCTTGGATAACGGAGACAAACTGAGACCAATTTAGGTCACTGTTTTAAGAATGTCAAGGAGCTGATGCAAATTCATGTACACCCCTCCTGTTAAAGCCATCAGATATTTGAAACTGATGAGGTAACATGTCCTGCCCTTTGTCCACGTTCTTACTACAAGATATTGCTTCATCATCAGACACATCAGTTCTTTTAGCTCTATTAGAGGCTACCTCCTCAGGATTAGTCTCACATTCAATGCTCATATGCTGGGTACCACCCAAGCTCTTACATCAA
>JAHPZR010050306.1:15000-16774 GCA_019787425.1 Platygyra sinensis | reverse complement strand
TCACAGGCGCCGCAGAACGCACTCCTAATCTTTGATTACTGCTAGTTGTAATTAGTATAATTGCTAAATTGTTTATTCATTTTGTAATGCGCGTGTGAGCATCTTACTAATAGTATGTAACATGCGCAATAGAAGTAAATAATAATAATAATAATAATAATAATATAATAATAATAATAATAATAATAATAATAATAATAATAATAATAATAATAATAATAGTAATAGTAATAGTAATAGTAATAGTAATAAAATAAAAATAAAAATAGAACTGTAACCAGGATAAGACATCAAAATGTAAAAGCGTTCTCTGGTTAAAAACGGTTAAAAATCGGCTATCAGTCTATAGCCTTTAACGAATGAAAAAATTGTAAGCGCGCGCGTGGACGGAATATATACGAAAAGGGGTGCGAAAAATTCTTATAAAAGTGTAGTACAAAAAGAGGTGTGAAAAAGGAGTGAAAAATAATGTAAAAAAGAGACTAATTACAATAAAATGGAGTATTGCCTAGGCAACGGCTTAAACACTAGAATCATCGCATACAGCAAAGACTTTCGACGCGGAAAATAACTCTAAGCCGTTGCCTAGGCAATACTCCATTTTATTGTAATTAGTCTCTTTTTTGCATTATTTTCACTCCTTTTTCACACCTCTTTTTGCACTACACTTTTATAGGAATTTTTCGCACCCCTTTTCGTATATATTCCGTCCACGCGCTTACAATTTTTTCATTCGTTAAAGGCTATAGACTGATAGCTGAAAGCTTATGATTGTTTTTAACCGTTTTTAACCAGAGAACGCTTTTACATTTTAATAATAATAATAATAATAATAATAATAATATTAATATTAAATAATAATAATATTAATATTAATATTATTATTATTGTTATTATTATTGTTATTATTATTATTATTATTATTATTATTATTATTTCGATTCAAGATTGAACACTTTAACAAACATAGCAGAGCTTGTCCTGTCATCTTTATTAAAGGGAGTCAGACACTGCAATCCTCCGTGACCGCGTTTTGTGACACTGGCCAAAAGGATGACAGCCTCTGGGAATAGTACTAGCACCTGAGCGAAGCTATTTACACCCTATTAGTTAAAATTTGAAGCCTAAAAAACAAAATACTCAATTCAATATATACGTACATTACTACGAAGAACAGACTCTTGTCCCTCAGTAACTATGGTGAAATCGTAATGTAACTACTCGAGTCAGGTGGCATTTCGTGCAATAAAAACGCTGCTAAAATTACTACTGTAAACTTGCTAAAGCGAACTTTCTATCTTGTACCAGGAGCCATAATCGGGGATCCACGAACACCCATGATATGGGACAATGTTTATAACTTTAGAACAAATTGCGCCGCCCTGAAGTCATATATCCGCGCTGATCCACACACGTGTCGTAGGTTCTCGCGTGAATTTTGTCATGTTGCATGATCAAATTGTTAGAGTTGCGAGATTCTTTTGCGGATTTTTCACAGCGATTGCAGAGAATGAGGCAGGGAATAAGAACCAGGGCTCTTCTTTGTACTTTTATGCGGAAGTCCAATTTGTCTTGTTTACTGATTGTACAAAACACGCATTGATGGGCGATCTTATTCATCGACACACAGACAATTAATTACATTTCTACACGAACAAAACTGAGCACTATTTACAGACATGAACTTATTCGGCCCTGAAACACTGCTATATCCACATATATCCAACCAGTTTTTTTGCTGTGTAATGGTAAAGCTGTTAATCTTCAACATCTG
>JAHPZR010050306.1:7500-10000 GCA_019787425.1 Platygyra sinensis | reverse complement strand
AATTTACCCATTCTAATGCCTGATGAGGATAAAAACTTTGGTGGTGTTTAGTTTTGGATTTTAGAAAATGATGACGTCACGTGCAAGCCAAGAATATCGAGTAAACGATTCCTTCGCTGTGAGTTTGCCGTTTTACAAATTCCACTCCCTACTGGGCTCAGTAGGTGAGCTCAGCTGAGACAAACTATAACTTTCCAGCCCCTCCCTTCAATCACATCTCTGGAATCTGCTAAAATCTAGCAGACACGTGACCAGCCTTAACCAGGGTACTTTCTCGAAGTAGAGAGAGTACCCTGGGAACGAGGTTGAAGATTCCTGAGATTCCAATGGAGGTCGATTGTCTTGAAACGGACCAATCGTAGCGCGCAGAGATTTTAACGTCAAGCCTGCATGGTTCTGATCGTCAATGCAATTAACGCAATTTCACCTGCTTTTGTAAGTTTTATTTGTTTTTATTTCCAATTCTACGTGAGTGTACTTTAGTCAAGTACCATTGTGGTATATTTATCGAGCTAGCAAGCTCAACAATCGCCCAGCGAGCCAAAGAGTTCTCGGCCACCGTGCCAAACTCGGCCAGTGTGCCAAATTCGGCTAGCTCGCCAAATCTAGACAACGCCAGCGGGAAAAAAGCAATCAAAGAAACTGAGAAACCTTTTTAAACTGAATTCAATTAAAACAAAGCTGAACTCAACAAACGACTACCACAGCAAACTATCGGCCAGCGACCCACACCACACGAGAGTTAACTCAACATCGGCCAACGAGCCAACCTTACAATACTAATTAGAATTTGTTTTGAATGGTTGCTCGTTGGCACTTAGCGAGAGCTACATCTAGTACTAAAGAAATATTTAGAATTGTGATTAATTAAGAAATAAAGTGTTAAAAAGAGAAAAAAAGGAGATAAAGATGATACATTAGGTTGATTGTGAAGACACCTAAATATCGATGTTTTTATGCAATAAACCTCAACTAAAAATGTTTTGCAGTATTATAATTTTAATGAAAACGTTCTACGGTAGCTTAAGTACTTTTGGGTTGAAATGCAGCTTTCAGACATGTCATGTTACATATATAGAAAGAAGCTAAAAACTTCGTTTGCTGCGTGGCACTTGTTACTACAATAAAAACTAAAAGGTTAAAAATGTTGCTAGAAGTGCCAAAATTAGAGTAAATGTCCAAACGTTTCGGGACTGTGCCCTTCATCAGTGCATAACGAACATTCCACTGATGAAGGGCACAGTCCCGAAACGTTTGGACATTTACTCTAATGTTGGCACTTGTAGCAACATTTTTAACTTTCATGTTACGTATATTTTATCGTAATAAGACAATTCATTATGACAGCACTGAAATTAAACTGTTCTATTTCTATCTTTTTGAAATCTTTATAGCGAGTATGTACTTAAAGGGAACCTCCACTCTTACCAAAGAATCACTTTAAACCGCAGGATATAGTATTTGCCATAACGTTAGTTTTAATTTTATTCCAGAAGAGTGTCCATAGTGGAGAAAAACGAATTTCAGAATCGCCTGTTCTTGTTTTCAAATTTCCTGGGCGCCGCCATCTTGAATAAATGTGACGTGTCTTGGTTGCTGTATTGTTCTGACACAAAGAGCTTTTGTCTAATAACGAAAGGGTAACCATTGCACGTCACAATTATTCAAGATGGCGGCGCCCAGGAATTTGAAAACAAGAACAGGCGATTCTGAAATTCGTTTTTCTCCACTATGGACACTCTTCTGGAATAAAATTAAAACTAACGTTATTGCAAATACTATATCCTGCGGTTTAAAGTGATTCTTTGGTAAGAGTGGAGGTTCCTTTAAGTACATACTCGCTATAAAGATTTCAAAAAGATAGAAATAGAACAGTTTAATTTCAGTGCTGTCATAATGAATTGTCTTATTACGATAAAATATACGTAACATGAAAGTTAAAAATGTTGCTACAAGTGCCAACATTAGAGTAAATGTCCAAACGTTTCGGGACTGTGCCCTTCATCAGTGGAATGTTCGTTATGCACTGATGAAGGGCACAGTCCCGAAACGTTTGGACATTTACTCTAATTTTGGCACTTCTAGCAACATTTTTAACCTTTTAGTTTTTATTGTAGTAACAAGTGCCACGCAGCAAACGAAGTTTTTAGCTTCTTTCTATATATGTAACATGACATGTCTGAAAGCTGCATTTCAACCCAAAAGTACTTAAGCTACCGTAGAACGTTTTCATTAAAATTATAATACTGCAAAACATTTTTAGTTGAGGTTTATTGCATAAAAACATCGATATTTAGGTGTCTTCACAATCAACCTAATGTATCATCTTTATCTCCTTTTTTTCTCTTTTTAACACTTTATTTCTTAATTAATCACAATTCTAAATATTTCTTTAGTACTAGATGTAGCTCTCGCTAAGTGCCAACGAGCAACCATTCAAAACAAATTCTAATTAGTATTGTAAGGTTGGCTCGTTGGCCGATGTTGAGTTAACTCTCGT
>JAHPZR010050306.1:0-2500 GCA_019787425.1 Platygyra sinensis | reverse complement strand
ATAATATCGGACAACTTTTCTATTTTAGAACAAATTGCGCCATTGCGTGCGGCACCGCACATGCTGCGAGAATGCGGATATAGCGCGGGGAAAATGTGTCCGAAATCCCCGAAATGTTTGATGCTTTTGCCGCACATAGGCTTTTGTACATTATGCTTTTATTTCCCCACTAAATGCTCCACTTTAATGCTCCATTTTTTCCAATAAAATGCTCGGTTTCCCTCAAAATAGTCACTAAAATGCTCAGTTAATGCTCATACATAGAGGTTTTTAAATTTTCGTAATTATAACGTCTCCACACAATTAACAGTTCAGAGTGCTTAACAAAAACGGATATTAAGAAAACAGTCTGTTGTTCTGTTAATCCTTTGTCCCCTTTCTGTGATACTTAGGTTAAGAGGCTAAGTTAAGTGGTCATGTTCTCGTAAAAAATAGTTTCATTTCTGTATTTTGTGGAAATAATATTAATTTTCCTGGAAAATACCACAAAATGCTCGAATAATGCTCAATGCTTTTGCCTGACTAAAATGCTCGAAAAAATGCTAGCATAATGTACAAAAGCCTAGCCGCACAGCTCAAATCTGTTGGAATTTTGCTTCAGTAGTTTCGTCGTAAGCTACTCCAGTTTGAGTGAAGTAAGAAATGTGTTGAATTTAGGTATGCCCCGCTCTATACCGATCTCTTAGCAAGTTGTTCTTTTACAAGAGCTTCACATTACTCCACTCTAAGTTTCACAGATGTTGAAGATTAACAGCTTTACCATTACACAGCAAAAAAACTGGTTGGATATATGTGGATATAGCAGTGTTTCAGGGCCGAATAAGTTCATGTCTGTAAATAGTGCTCAGTTTTGTTCGTGTAGAAATGTAATTAATTGTCTGTGTGTCGATGAATAAGATCGCCCATCAATGCGTGTTTTGTACAATCAGTAAACAAGACAAATTGGACTTCCGCATAAAAGTACAAAGAAGAGCCCTGGTTCTTATTCCCTGCCTCATTCTCTGCAATCGCTGTGAAAAATCCGCAAAAGAATCTCGCAACTCTAACAATTTGATCATGCAACATGACAAAATTCACGCGAGAACCTACGACACGTGTGTGGATCAGCGCGGATATATGACTTCAGGGCGGCGCAATTTGTTCTAAAGTTATAAACATTGTCCCATATCATGGGTGTTCGTGGATCCCCGATTATGGCTCCTGGTACAAGATAGAAAGTTCGCTTTAGCAAGTTTACAGTAGTAATTTTAGCAGCGTTTTTATTGCACGAAATGCCACCTGACTCGAGTAGTTACATTACGATTTCACCATAGTTACTGAGGGACAAGAGTCTGTTCTTCGTAGTAATGTACGTATATATTGAATTGAGTATTTTGTTTTTTAGGCTTCAAATTTTAACTAATAGGGTGTAAATAGCTTCGCTCAGGTGCTAGTACTATTCCCAGAGGCTGTCATCCTTTTGGCCAGTGTCACAAAACGCGGTCACGGAGGATTGCAGTGTCTGACTCCCTTTAATAAAGATGACAGGACAAGCTCTGCTATGTTTGTTAAAGTGTTCAATCTTGAATCGAAATAATAATAATAATAATAATAATAATAATAATAACAATAATAATAACAATAATAATAATATTAATATTAATATTATTATTATTTAATATTAATATTATTATTATTATTATTATTATTATTATTAAAATGTAAAAGCGTTCTCTGGTTAAAAACGGTTAAAAACAATCATAAGCTTTCAGCTATCAGTCTATAGCCTTTAACGAATGAAAAAATTGTAAGCGCGTGGACGGAATATATACGAAAAGGGGTGCGAAAAATTCCTATAAAAGTGTAGTGCAAAAAGAGGTGTGAAAAAGGAGTGAAAATAATGCAAAAAAGAGACTAATTACAATAAAATGGAGTATTGCCTAGGCAACGGCTTAGAGTTATTTTCCGCGTCGAAAGTCTTTGCTGTATGCGATGATTCTAGTGTTTAAGCCGTTGCCTAGGCAATACTCCATTTTATTGTAATTAGTCTCTTTTTTACATTATTTTTCACTCCTTTTTCACACCTCTTTTTGTACTACACTTTTATAAGAATTTTTCGCACCCCTTTTCGTATATATTCCGTCCACGCGCGCGCTTACAATTTTTTCATTCGTTAAAGGCTATAGACTGATAGCCGATTTTTAACCGTTTTTAACCAGAGAACGCTTTTACATTTTGATGTCTTATCCTGGTTACAGTTCTATTTTTATTTTTATTTTATTACTATTACTATTACTATTACTATTACTATTATTATTATTATTATTATTATTATTATTATTATTATTATTATTATTATTATTATATTATTATTATTATTATTATTATTATTTACTTCTATTGCGCATGTTACATACTATTAGTAAGATGCTCACACGCGCATTACAAAATGAATAAACAATTTAGCAATTATACTAATTACAACTAGCAGTAATCAAAGATTAGGAGTGCGTTCTGCGGC
>JAHPZR010050305.1:7500-10000 GCA_019787425.1 Platygyra sinensis | reverse complement strand
AGATATGATTCTTGAACTTAAATATATGCCGATAAAAATGAATCCGGCCAGAATCGCCTCGAGTGCCTGGAAATACTAGAAATGCTATGGTCTGCGCCTTATCTTCAAAACCAGTTCGGTAACTCCCGATTTTTTTTTACGTTTTTAATATAATCTTATCATTTTCTACCTGCAGTCAAAGTATTAAAAAAAGTCTGCATGTGGGAAATTTTGGGCTCGAATGTCCTTAATAGTGCGCGAGCAGGCTGTTATGTTTAGTTCGGAGACGAAAGCAGCGAACTCGCAAGATTAGCCGACGTACTTCGCGGGCTGGCGAGTCAAGAGCTCTATTTACTATGCACGTCCTACTCCTGCACGTCGTTCCTAAACTCGCTCGCACGCCAAAGCCAAAAACCAGAAAGCTGCCTTTCACTGTAAAACCCGAACACAGAGCATGCTCGCAAGCTGAAACTGCACGCGCAGTGCGTTTGTTCGCAAGGGTATGGCTCGTTGCTTAGCAACCACTTCGTTGAGACAATCTTGGGCTTCAGTTCGTTATTTATAGTGAAGAAGTCCTTCTGAAAGAACTGAGCACGTAGCTTGTCGCGAGATTTCAAGCCCAACAAGTTATTTTCGGAGGAAGTGCTGGAAAAGGCTTTTACTTTATTTTTGAGTGGTGACAACAGTTGACCCCGCGTTACACCTACCGTGATAGATCTGCCATGTCTTAAGGAGGCTCGAAAGGGTTTTTCGTTGCTATATTGCTTGTGAAACGATGGAAGATTACAAAGAAGGATGTTTAATGGTGTGGGCAAACTATATGTCTCCTTGCAACTCTATTGTTGGGCTATACTTTAAGGGTACTTGTGACGTCATATCAGTTACCATGGCAACGCACAAGGTCCACAAAAGCGTCCTCTAAATTTCAGTTTTTGTAAATTATCTGAGAAACTAATTCGGTGACCTACCATTTTTATTTCTTTGTTGGAAAGTTCCCTAAATTCTTTAACTTTTCAGACAGTATGAAAAAATTCTATCTAGTAGAATTAAATGTATTTAAAGAAAACGCGTTTTATGGCTTACAGAAAATTCCACTAGATAATTTTCCCCGAAACTTTTATATCTGAAGGGCCATTGCGAATGGTGCGTGCATGCAAAAAAATCAAGATAGGTCACGGCGACTCGAGCGAACTTTCTGCAGATTTTATTTCCGGTTCGCGCGATTTTACGCAGCATTAACTTCCGGTGTGCTGATTTTAATACTGGTTAAGCTGACGCGTGCATCTTAGTTATTGCGTGTGTATATTGCGGACGCGCGCGTGCAGCTAAAAAACCCTTTCGAGCCTCCTTAAATCAGTGTGCTCATATAAAAAGATATGAATAATCGCTTTCTTTTAAAAATTATTTTGCAGGAAGAAGATATCAGTGTTCCTGGTGAGATTCGAAGGCCAGCATTGACCGCAGTGAAACAAGATTCTCTTGTTTCACTGCGGTCAATGCTGACCTTCGAGCATTGACCGCAGTGAAACAAGAGTTAAGAGAACAAGAAGAGATTCTCCATACGAGCACCGAAGTACATATGCTTTATCAAAATCTTTGAAGTTAGCTTGGATCTCTAGACTGTTAGCTGTTGACCATAGAAGTGGTGAATCTTGGAAGGCGATTCCTAACTATTTTGTCCAAACATACGGGGGCCTAAACTTCATATTACGATGTAATTATGACAAGAAATTTCTCGATCAGATTGGGCTACCTCAGTCTATAAATTGATTCTCCTGTATTTCTTGGAACTGAAAGAATCTTTTCCTAATCAGTCCGGCCAAGAACAAATTTTATTTAACAACAAAGATATTTTAATCCACCGTCACAGCATTTTTTACAGGAACTGGTACGATCGTGGCGTCTATCTGGTGCATGATCTTCTCAAAACAGATGGGAATTTTCTTTCTTACTCAGAATTCATCCAAAAATATGATCTTAAATGCAACTTTCTCATCTACTTTCAAGTAGTTTCTGCTATTCCTAGACACTTTGTAGAAAGTGCGAGGGCTAACCCCACGGACAGATCAGATATGCTGTTAAATAGCATGTTTCAGTTTTCCCAAGAGATCTCTTTAAATTTAACCAAAATGAAAAATAGAGACTCTTATCGGCTCCTCATAAACAAAGAACCAATTGAGCTGAAGGCTCTTTCTAAATGGGAAAGAGACCTGCAGATTGATCAAGCATCTCTGAAAACTTTTTTTTGCCGCGTGAAATGTGTTTGTAAAGATAACAAACTTAGGGAATTTTATTTCAAACTTTTACATAGAATAGTAGTCACCAAGAAGGAGTTATTCCTCTTTGGAAAGGCGGAGGACGCAAAGTGTCCATATTGTGAAATGAATGATTCCATAATTCACACCTTCCATAGCTGTAATTGGAGCCAATTATTCTTTTTAGAGGTGATAAATGGTTCAACAAAGAAAATGTCACCTCCGTCGGTCTTTTGCCAACTGAATTAATTTTTGGTACGAAAGTT
>JAHPZR010050304.1:0-7500 GCA_019787425.1 Platygyra sinensis | reverse complement strand
ACATAACGATATTTAGATTTAGATTTAGATTTAGCTATTAACCCTAAAGTGTTTATCCCTTCGAAGTCAGGGTTTGTGAAGAGATTTTTGTTCGGCCCGTTCTGCGTAATCAGAGATTTTATAAAAATGTAATAATTACCTTTTTTTTCACCTCGATCGCGTCATTGCTTGACTCAACGATCGCCCACAACAACACAAGCCGACGTTTGGGTAAAAAATCACAGAATTATTGCCTCAGAGCTAAACCTTGAATGAGAACATTAATTCCAAGCTTTCCTTACGTGATTTAGACGAACAAATGACCTCGGCGGGGTAGAAAAGAGAACGAAAGAAAAAACAGAACAAACAGCATATATTAAAGTGTCCATACTGCCAAAAAGTTATTTTAGGTTTTCAACATCTCCATAACATCTAATAATGTCTTCAAACCCCAAAAAAGTGAATTCCGATGCTTTTGGCCATAAAATCAAGCTTTAAATTTCCCGCCTTGGCCACGCCCAATGAAGATGACCGCGTCATGTTAGATTGGTGACGAATGACGTCACTTCAGGAATATCTCGAAGCTTTATGCTTTTATTTTGCTTGCTTGACGACCGCATTGCTTTGCAAACTTCAATTTGTTTGATTTTTGGCGAGGAAAACTCCTCACCACTACTGAAACAACAATTACCTAAACTAGAAGGATCTCGTGATTCCTGACTTGACGTCACGACCTATTCAGAAACTCAGACTCTTTTCTGCACTGACTCACGGTCAACTTCATTGGGCGTGGCTGAAGCGGGAACTTTAAGGCGATATCTTAGGGCGTTAAAATCTCAGAATCCAATTTTTTTTCTTAGAATACCTTTTTACACAGTATAGAGCTACCATAACTATAAAAACCCTGCTGGCGGTATAGACACTTTAAAAGTGTTCGAAACGGAAGCGAAAATAAAGCTTGCTTCTGGATAATTTCACCCTTAAAAGCTAGCAAATGGTCCCAAATTACTCTCTGTATCCTTACAATGTTCTGTTTTGCATCTCTGAAAGATTTTGCCTCAAATTTGAGCAAAGAAACATTCCTCTGCGACCGGCACGTTCTTCCTTCCTTGGTCGAATATTTAATTAGCTGACTAGTGAGAATCGAAAGTAACGCCAATTTTCTGTCACGCTTTCAAAACAAGGCACGCGTTACCACCTTCTCTATTGCCAACATCTAAACAAAAGCTCTTCAAGTGCATTCAGGCCCGCACTTTCTAACCTGTGGTTACTACTAGTTATGTGATACTGCGCGCTTAGTTGATAGATTTGTACTTTGTACATATCACTGGATATCTCGGGTTTTGCAATTAATTAATCTTCTGTAATAAACGAACGCGTTTCCTGGGTTCATTTGGGATAATACCAAATGATTTGGCCTCCATTTTCATTAATTCCACTTTCCGTTACTTTACTTTGAAAGCGTAATGATTGATAACATCGTGAGTTTTAGTAGAGGATATTTTAAGCGTTAGTTGGTTATAACCATCGCCAGAAATCAAGGACATTTCGAGCCCGCTAACAATTATCAGCGGTATATCGTATTACACTCCAGGCCCCGGTTGTTCGAAGACTGGATATAGCTATCCAGCGGATAAATCACTCTCCAGTGGATAACGTGGTTTGTTTTGTCAAAACTTATCGGCTGGATAGTGATTTATCCGCTGGATAGCGTTATCCAGCCTTTGAACAACGGGGGCCAGAACAATAGACTATCAAGAGAATTCAATATCGCGGCGATAAGAATTTTGATTTGCTTTTCGCGCCAAGACTACTAAGTTTGCATTCATCGCCTGGCATATTTTTATTCCGAAAAGGACCTGAGAACTATTATTTCCCAGCAAGATGGCCGACGATTCAAAGATCAGCATTGCTCGTGTTTAACCATTTCAGTCATAGTTTTCCAAATGGCGTCCCGTCACTCGTGCAACATGGAAAATAAGGGATATTCTGGCGCGTTGGGAAGTTTTCTGATGAGAGGAAATGGCAATTTTACAGGATTTTTGGACGCTTCGAACTCAGTAGCAGTCAATTCGAGCTAGAGCAGTTGACTTCATTGATGCACTTTCCTGTAATCGGCGAGTGTTTGGGACGGAGAACGACGGATTTTAAAGAAATCACTACGAGATTCATAGGGATCTGAAATCGTGAACCCCTGCCGATGTTCTACGGTTGAACCGTAGAACATCGGCAGGGGTTCTAATCTATTTGACACGTAGCTTAACAGTGGGCCGGAAATTCCTTGACGCCTCTTCCCAAGAAATATAGACCACGATCTGTCATTAAAATACAAGCCTGTCAAATTGATCGAAAGAATACAGGCTCAGAACCGGCAAGTTCACAAACAGACATTTATGAAAAGACCCGGCGTCATTATAATAAAGACAATTACTTGAACAGAGATTATTCGGCGGAATATTCGAAAAAACTGGTGCATGTACTTTATAACAATGGATGCCTAAGCACGACGCTCCTCGCTTATAAACGAACTGTATCTCGCTAAACAGGGCTAGTTTTCCTTAGGTATCGCATGAACTTAATCCTAATTCAGACATTAACTGATAAAAATATATTTATATATATAAGCTTCCACAACTCTCCTCAGCAAATTTTACATTCTACTAACCTTCCGTTCTTCCGAAAATAGTAACCTGACTAGTTTAGAAAAAAAAAAAACCGGAAGAGAAACGGAAATTAAATTTGATTGCAATGTACACTGTGTGAATAGAAACACGAAAGTAGGAATATGGTAAAACCTTCTTTTTCTTATTTTTCGGTCCTTTGTTCTCAACTCCTGATAACTCGAACTCCTAGTAGCTTGAACCTTTTCAATTTCCCTTGAAGGTTTGAGATATCTCGAGCAGACTGTACAACGTCTGAGGAACCAGTCACAGACTAAGTCGATTTTCTTATCAAAATGACTAAAAGTTTTTCTTGTGCAATTGATTTCAACCTGTAACCCCAACCACTCAAACCTTATATACATTTGTATCATGTCATTTTAGCAGGGACGTCGTTTTCTTGGGTAAATATGTGCCAAGGTCCATGTGAACACCAGTTTCAAAATATCCTGAATATCATGAACAGGAACCTCAAACTACAAAGTCAAAATATACATGCATTAGTACTGAAAACATAAACAAGCGGAAAAAACATTTTTCATGTTCATGATAAGATTTTAATGCTGTTTTTAATATCACCAATGAACAATATTAGTGTCCAAGAAACACCAGGACATAAGCTTCCCTATTGTGTCACGCAAGCCAAACGTAGATTGCAATAATTAAAAACATTTAAGTTCTTCATTATTATTAAATCAAACAATGATTGTTAAAATAATGTACATTTTAGTGCCCAAGAAAGCACCCGGGGAAAAGTTTCCCACAGATTTGCAGCTTATGAAAGCTGAGCTTCTCTGTTGTTTCAGGCGAGCCAAACAGAGTTTGTCATGTTTAAACTTATTTACTTTTTTCATTGTTAAATAAAACATGATATTTAAGGGAAAAAACCTACATTTTAGTGCCCAAGAAACACCTGGGGAAAACATTTCCACAGATTTGCAGCTTGAAAAAGCTAAGCTCCTCTGTTGTTTCAGGCAAGCCAAACAGTGATTACAAATATTTATATTCATCATTATTAATTAATCAAAATGATTTTAAAAGAAACAACGTACATTTTGGTGCTCAAGAAACACCTGGGGAAAAAGTTCCCACAGATTTGCAGCTTGAAAAAGCTAAGCTCCTCTGTTGTTTCAGGCAAGCCAAACAGTGATTACAAACTTTTATATTCGTCATTATTAATAAATCAAGATGATTTTAAGAGAAATAATGTGCATTTTAGTGCCCAAGAAACACCTCGGAAAAAAAAAATTGCAGCTTGAAAAAGCTAAGCTCCCCTGTCGTTTCAGGCAAGCCAAACAATAGTTATTACAGTGTTTGTATATTTCCTGACAACAATTTATTTATTTTTAATTGTTAATTATTTCTCTTCTTTCATGTAACATTCTGATTCCTTGAAAGATCGATAAAATAACCCCAACCCCGGAACATGGCATACACTAAAAATAAACTTCGTTATTTAAAAGGAAGATTAGACCGAGAATAGTGAGCCACCAAGACAGGCAAAAATGCAAGATTTGATGAAAAGTATGAATTACAAATAGCAGATTTCTAGTTTGATATATCTTTAAAAATGTGTATTATAACTTACCCTGTTGCGACCGATGCTCAGAAAATTCAAGACAGTCTGTCAAGAGCTGTTTGGCAATAATATTACGCTCAAGCGCGTCACACAAAAAGCCGTGGAGCACTTAGTTTGCGAACGCAGACGCATTTCCGGCTGTCGCTTGTCTCCGCCGATAAATTAATAACTCCACGCTAGCGTCGATCGAATTTAATAAATCCCTGATCTCTTGAGGTTGTGTATTTCATCGGCATCCAGGTTCTTTCCTCGTAACGCTCTTCAAATTATTCCGAAGTGAGGAACGAAAATAACCGTATCTTTCTATCTCGATGATCGAAATTATGACATGATGACCACGATGGATCCACGATCCCGCCATTTGGCCATTTGTATCACTCAGATCAAAAATATAAACTTCTGCGATGTCCGCTTTGAAAAACAAAAAGAAATTACTTACGATGAACTCTTGTGGTTTGTGAAACCATTCGCTCAACACGGCGAATCAAATTTGGCTGGGATCGAGCGACGGTCCGCGAATTTGCTCGATAGAGGCGAACAGTCATGGATTTCGCCATGCTCTAGTTCGCGCCAAGCGTTCTTTGATCGAATTTCGCGCGATGCATGCAAACAACGAAGGCTCTGGTTGTAATATTAACTATTTTAACTTGTTTTAAGCAGCTATTTATGGCTGGTGATCTGGTTTACCGCATTAGACAGCCACAAACACCCACAAATTGTGCAGTAATGACAGATTCGTAATCTGATTAGCACGAGCACATTGACTTCACCGGAAATTAAAACGTATGTCCTGCTGGGAATTTCAGAGTCTCATGAATCTCGTAGTGTGGCGATTTAGGTCAATGAACAGTGAAAAAAAGAACTGGCTCAGGAAGTAAGTGGTTTTTATTTATCGAGTCACTGTGAGGTTTGATGAATAGCAGAATCAATACTGAATATGTCTCGAGCGAGAGCAGACGGGACCATGAGCTCCTGATTGTTATATTTTAGAAATTTTACAAATTTCCATACAGTTTCTTATATTATTTGGACGCCATTATGGACGTCATGCGCAAGCGCGGCCGCCATCTTGTCCAATATTTCTGGCAATGTTAGTGTTACGGATCACGAATATATGCTAATTTAATATATGCTAATCAATGCATGCCCAAGTAATATATGCGTTTTCCATGGGTTTCATAGTTTCAAAGGTTTCATGGTTTCATAGTTTCACGGTTTCACAGGTGTCATGGTTTCATGGTTTCATGGTTTCATGGTTTCATAGGTTTAGTAGTTTAATAGGTTTCATGGTTTCATAGTTTTCATGGTTTCACAGGTGTCATAGGTTTCATAGGTTTCATGGTTTCATAGGTTTCATGGTTTCATGGTTTCATGGGTTTCATGGGTTTCATGGGTTTCATGGGTTTCATGGGTTTCATGGGTTTCATGGTTTCATGGGTTTCATGGGTTTCATGGGTTTCATGGGTTTCATGGGTTTCATGGTTTCATGGTTTCATGGTTTCATGGTTTCATGGGTTTCATGGTTTCATGGTTTCCTGGTTTCACGGTTTCATAGGTTCCATGGTTTCATAGGTTCCATGGTTTCATTGGTTTCATTGGTTTCATGGTTTCATTGGTTTCATGGTTTCATGGTTTCATGGGTTTCACGGTTTCATTGGTTTCATGGTTTCATGGTTTCATGGGTTTCATGGGTTTCATGGGTTTCATGGGTTTCATGGGTTTCATGGGTTTCATGGGTTTCATTGGTTTCATGGTTTCATGGTTTCATTGATTTCAGTGGTTTCATGGGTTCATGGGTTCATGGTTTCATGGTTTCATGGGTTTCATGGTTTCATGGTTTCATGGGTTTCATGGTTTCATGGTTTCATTGGTTTCATTGGTTTCATGGTTTCATGGGTTTCATGGTTTCATGGTTTCATGGTTTCATGGGTTTCATGGGTTTCATGGTTTCATGGTTTCATTGGTTTCATGGTTTCATGGTTTCATGGTTTCATGGTTTCATGGTTTCATGGTAACCCCTGAAACCATGAAACCTATGAAACCATGAAACCTATGAAACCATGAAACCATGAAACCTATGAAACCATGAAACCATGAAACCTATGAAACCATGAAACCTATGAAACCATGAAACCTATGAAACCTATGACACCTGTGAAACCATGAAAACTATGAAACCATGAAACCTATTAAACTACTAAACCTATGAAACCATTAAACTATGAAACCATGAAACCATGAAACCGTGAAACCGTGAAACCGCGAAACCATGAAACCATGAAACCATGACACCTGTGAAACCATGACTCCTGTGAAACCCTGAAACTATGAAACCATGAAACCTTTGAAACTATGAAACCCATGGAAAACGCATATATTACTTGGGCATGCATTGATTAGCATATATTAAATTAGCATATATTCGTGATTCGTAACACTAAGTTATAACCCGTTAGTTACTGGAAGGGAGCGGGGCTTCATTGGCGGATATTGGGGTTCGGCCCGGGCCCGCCCCCATTACTTTGGGTAAATAAAGAATCACAAACAAAGAAAAACAGGCAGGGCAAGCAAGACCAACCCCCTCCCCCTCCCCCATCTTAGCTCAAGGTCTGGATCCGCCACTGACGCATAAGGAGAATTCTTTTTCTCTACTTCACCCCAGGCGTAATGGAGGCAAAGAATTCTCTTGAAGCGGCGCTTCTCGCTCCCTGGAAATCCCACCGTTGATTTCCACCTTCCCTTTGCATTCCCGCCCGGTCCCTCAATGTGCCGCGTTTACTCCCAATGGACCACTTTCGATATAATTATTAACATTCAACTTGGCAGCGAGGCCAAGAGGAAACAATCAAGGGAAATTAAATGACCATCTATTCAATTTCTTTTGTCAGTGTCCTCTGGGCCTCACTATCGAGCTGAATTTTAATATATCTAAATAAAGTGCTCTATTCTCTGAGTGATGGCGACTCTCCATCGCCCTGCCATTCTCTCTCTCTCTTTCAGCAAAATAACAAACAAACAACCAAACAAAAAAGAGATAAACAAAAACAGAAAACAAAAACAAAACACCAAACAATCAAACGGCATGAAAACCTTAATAAAACATATAACGAAGATATACTTAAAATGTCCTCTTCACTTAAATTCACCGAGCTTTCCTCGTGAAGTATACACTTGAATGAAATATTGGAGGTATACACTTGTAAAATGAAGGATTGGGAGTATGCACTTGTACAATAATTGAAGTGTGTTTGTAGTGAGGTAAATTAATTTATAGTTATTGTA